>JAMQGT020000818.1:0-51761 GCA_024447675.2 Pterophyllum scalare | reverse complement strand
TTCCGCTTTTTCTGGTCATTTTTTAATCCCCTTGTATGGTTGCCTCCTTTTGTTTGTATGACTTTTTTTTTTTTTAATTAATTTTGCCAGTAAGTTGGGTCTCTTTGTATCTGTTCTTGTGCCACTTTGTGTCTCCTTGTGATAGTTTGATCAACATTTTAAACAAATGTTAATCATCACTTGAAACAGAGGCTATGTCATACCTGTAATATACCTCTGGGGTTGTACATAATAGCCAGAAATCCATTAATAACATTCTCTGAGGAGTCAGTCTGTTGTGTGACTGTTATATTACGAGCACAAAAACTATGAGCACGAACCACCACAATCTGGTGTAAATAGGAAACAATGCCTTTATGCTAGCCTTGAGTTAGATGAGAATAAATTCAAACATGGAGACAGCTGCAGCCTGGGAATGCTAAGAAGAATCAAGGATGAAAACAAGCCAAAAATATCTCTATGAACTAAGCCTTTGAAGACATGATTGACAATCAAGAGATTAAACTGTGGCTACAACTGACATACTGTAGGTTCCAAACTGAATATTATTTGCATCTTTGAAACATTATCTGCATATATCTTGTTTTAAAGCTGCTTTTAAAGCCAGAGATGGTGGTAGTAGTGCACATATTAAATAATGCATATAAATATCCTGGGTTACTTTGTTCTAAGTCATACATACTCAAAATCATTAGCTGACTTTAAGTTTTATTCAACTAAGACATGTTTTCACAGATGATTGCATTTTGCAGGCATGGCCGAGGACAGGGATGAATGGTGATAATGTAATGTAAACACTTTCTGTGTCTAAAGATACCTGTAATATTCCAACACATGCATAGGTGAGGAATTGAGAGAGCTCACCTCTGTGCTCCACTTAGGGTTGACAGTGTTGCAGACCACTCCAGAACGTTTCTCCTGGCCGTGGTGGGGCAGCGACGGGAAGATGCTGTGCTTTCCAGGCTGAATGGAGAGCTTCAGGTATGGGTCTGGATTGAAGAACATTCCCTTTTTCAGTCCCATTGCCTGGAGGTCTGAAGATTGAGACAGAGGGTTTTGTGAAATCAGGAAGACATGCATGTCTGGCCTCTTCAGATGTTTATACAGAGATCCTATTTGACTCACTTAAAAACCATTTTAATGACTCAGTATTTTTAGAAGCAATACATTTAGAAAGATCCCCACCAGTCCAGACAAAACCAAAGATACACAATCTACCCTGGAAAGGCTCACAGCTTTGAAAGTGTTTTTTACTTATCCTCAATGTTACTGATCTACACCTCAGCACAACTTCACCACAGCAGTCCACAGAGTTATTTTTTTTACAGCAACGGGCTTCATTTAGAAAAATGTCTTAAACTTCTTCCTAAGATCATCCCCAATGGTGTGCTTAGATCAGATTCATGAAAGAGCATAAGCTAAGAATCCAAAATCAGCACAAATTGAGCGCACCTGCCTACCCTCGTATATGGCCAGCACAAATTCAGTTTTATTTACAGTGGTGTGAAAAAGTGTTTGCCCCCTTCCTCATTTCCTGTTTTTTTGCATGTTTGTCACACTTAAGTGTTTCGGAACATCAAACCAATTTAAACAGTAGTCAATGACAACACAAGTAAACACAAAATGCAATTTGTAAATGAAGGTGTTTATTATTAAAGGTGAAAAAAAATCCAAACCATCATGGCCCTGTGTGAAAAAGTGATTGCCCCCTAAACCTAATAACTGGTTGGGCCACCCTTAGCAGCAACAACTGCAACCAAGCGTTTGCGATAACTTGCAATGAGGCTTTTACAGCGTTCTGGAGGAATTTTGGCCCACTCATCTTTGCAGAATTGTCCTAATTCAGTTACATTAGAGGGTTTTGGAGCATGAACGGCCTTTTTAAGGTCATACCACAACATCTCAATAGGATTCAGGTCAGGACTTTGGCTAGGCCACTCCAAAGTCTTCATTTTGTTTTTCTTCAGCCATTCAGTGGTGGACTTGCTGGTGTGTTTAGGATCATTGTCCTGCTGCAGAACCCAAGTTCGTTTCAGCTCGAGTACACGAACAGATGGTCGGACATTCTCCTTCAGGATCTCTTGGTAGACAGCAGAATTCATAGTTCCATTTATCACAGCAAGTCTTCCAGGTCCTGACGCAGCAAAACAGCCCCAGACCATCACACTACCACCACCATATTTTACTGTTGGTATAATGTTCTTTTTCTGAAATGCAGTGTTCCTTTTACGCCAGATGTAATGGGACACACACCTTCCAAAGAGTTCCACTTTTGTCTCATCGGTCCACAGAATGTTTTCCCAAAAGTCTTGGGGATCACCAAGATGTGTTTTGGACAAATTGAGACGAGCTTTAATGTTCTTTTTGCTCAGCAGTGGTTTTCTCCTTGGAACTCTGCCATGCAGGCCATTTTTGCCCAGTCTTTTTCTGATGGTGGAGGCATGAACGCTGACCTTAACTGAGGCAAGTGAGGCCTGCAGTTCTTTGGACGTTGTTGTGGGGTCTTTTGTGACCTCTTGGATGAGTCGTCGCTGCGCTCTTGGGGTAATTTTGGGCGGCCGGCCACTCCTGGGAAGGTTCACCACTGTTCCATGTCTTCGCCATTTGTGGATAATGGCTCTCACTGTGGTTCGCTGGATTCCCAAAGCTTTGGAAATGGCTTTATAACCCTTTCCAGACTGATATATCTCAATTACTTTCTTTCTCAATTGTTCCTGAATTTCTTTGGATCTCGGCATGATGTGTAGCTTTTAAGGATCTTCTGGTGGACCTTACTGTGTCAGGTAGCTCCTATTTAAGTGATGTCTTGATTGAGAACAGGTGTGGCAATAATCAGGCCTGGGTGTGGCTAGAGAAATTGAACTCAGGTGTGAAAAACCACAGTTATAGTATGTTTTAACAAGGGGGGCAATCACTTTTTCACACAGGGCCATGATGGTTTGGATTTTTTTTCACCTTTAATAATAAACATCTTCATTTACAAATTGCATTTTGTGTTTACTTGTGTTGTCCTTGACTATTGTTTAAATTGGTTTGATGTTCCGAAACACTTAAGTGTGACAAACATGCAAAAAAACAGGAAATGAGGAAGGGGGCAAACACTTTTTCACACCACTGTAGATAGCGCCGAATCACAACAGTCACCTCAAGGAGCGTGATATTGTGGGTAAAGACCCTATAATAATTACAGAGAAAACTCAACAGTCAAAATGACCCCCTATGAGAAAGCACTTTGCGACAGTGGGAAGGAAAAACTCCCTTTTAACAGGAAGAAACCTCCAGCAGAACCAGGCTCAGGGGGGGCAGTCATATGCTGTGACCGGTTGGGGCTGAGGGGAGAGAGACAGGACAAAAGACGTGCTGTGGAAGAGAGACAGAGATTAATAATAATGATTAAATACAGAGTGAAGTATAAACAGTAAAAAGAGGTGAATGAAGAAGAAACACTCAGTGCATCATGGGAACCCCCCCAGCAGCCTAGGCCTATCACAGCATAACTAAGGGGTGGTTCAGGGTCACCTGATCCAGCCCTAACTCTAAGCTTTATCAAAAAGGAAAGTTTTAAGCCTAATCTTAATAATGGAGAGGGTGTCTGTCTCCCGAATCCAAGCTGGGAGCTGGTTCCACAGAAGAGGGGCCTGAAAGCTGATTCTGTGCATCAAACGCAAGATCCTCAAGGATAATTAAAGAAGCATGCACCTGAGGTGTCACAAGCAAAGTGTCAGAATATCAGTCAGGCTTGGCAACAGTCATATCCAGGACAATTTCATCACAGTTTACTAAAATCTGTCCAATACTCGACGAGTAGCAGCATTGGCTGAGTGATTTAAGTGATTCTTAAAAATTGGGAAAGTGCCCATAAAACGACGGAGGCATCAAATGAGGACAGAGTGTGTGAACACACAGAGAAAAGCAATACAGTGACAAGAGGGAAGTGACAAGACTGGCGTTGGCAGCCTACCTGACAGGGAAAAGTTAATAAGTCTTCTGTTGCCCAGTCCGTGGTTGACTTCAGGACTGACCACTGGCTTGAGTACCTGAACGCACACACAGACATTAGGCATTAATAGCTGTTCAAAAACAAAAAGAACACGATAACTCCCCCAATCCATGCAGTTCTTCTACACCTGCATTATCCTTTCACTCCTGGATTATTAAACTTTAATGGTGAGGCAAGTGGGCCACTGCAGTAAAGAAACAGAAAGCAAATAAAAAGTAAAGCTACAGAAATTAAATAATACATGTACGTTGAGGCCAGCTTCATTTTCAGTGTGGCTTCAAAGCTCCATTTTCAGTGTGGCTGACAGCGTCCTGTGATTGATGCTCTGTCCTCATAATCCTGACATTGATTCTTAAGGCAGGAAGAAGGAGGAAAGAAAAGGAAATGGAGAGGAGTGTTAACATTCCTGTGTTGCATTTGCTTTATATACTAAACCCAGAAACGGAAATGACGGCAAGGATACCCAGTAAAATTATTAAAGCCAAAAAGCTGAACTTAAGGGATTTACTACATTTAGAGCATCAACCAATTTGGTTAAGAAAACATGAAATGAACCCAATTTCTCATGTTATATATTTCATGAAATATCTGAATGTCACAAGCACCTCATACGAAATTAGCTTACAACAAGACGCTGAGTCTGCAGCTGAGTTAGCAGGTCTATGAGGCTGTAGACCGTGGTGCCAACCTCAGTCCTGAGTTACCATACTGAGCAAAAGTCTTGAGCCACCTCTCATTTCTTTATACTTTGCTTCCAAGGAGAAGACTTTCTTGTAATGTGCCCCGGTGGTCTTGAGTTCTTCAGGCTTTCTGAAGTTCTCTCAGTGTTTCTTTCAGTGGCTGCTTTTTCAGTCGAGTCCTTGTGCCTGATCAGAGGAGTGTCTTTTTTCTTTTGGTTTGTTAACACCGACCTATGAATCATTTGAGCATAAAATAGGCACCTAACTCATGGGGTGAACCAGTGTTGTGTCTACACGTAACAGACAACTCAGCAAAGAACCAATTTTATATTGTACAGTGCTGTAAAAAAGTATTTGTCCCTTTCCTCAGCTCTTATTTTTCTCCATATTTGTCATGCTTACATGTTTCAATCAGCACAATTTTTTTTAATATTAGACAAAAATGCAGTTTTTAAATGGCCCACTCATCTTTTGCAGAATTGTTTTAATTCAGCCACATGTGAGGGTTTATGAGCATGAACAGCCTGTAAGGTCATGGCAAATCATCTCTTTGTTTTTGTTGGTTTGTTTGTTTTTCAGCTTCAGGGAATGAACTAATGGCTGGACATTCTCCTTCAGGATTTTCTGGTGCAAAGCAGAATTCATAGTTCCATTAATTACAGCAAGTCGTCCAGGTCCAGGAGCAGCAAAACAGCCCCACACTATCACATTACACCACCATGTTTGACTGTTGCTATGATGTTTTGCTTTTTGAGATATTTTGGCCTACTTCACTTTGTCAGACAGGTTAAATTTAAGAAATTCCTTGATTCAACAAGTCTGGCAGTAATCAGGCCTGGGTGTGGCTGTGAAATTGAACTCAGCTTTCCAAAAAATGTGGTTAATCACATTTAATTCATAATTTAAAATTTGAAGCCAATTACTTTTCCACATAGGGCCAAAGTGCATTTTCTACTTACTCTTGTTATCTTTGTCTACTATTAGAATTTGTTTGATGACCTGAAGCATTTATGTGTGAAAAATATGCACAAAAAAAAGAAAAAGAAAAAGGAATGGGGAAGGGGCAAATACTCTATCTTTAAGCACTTTATTACCATCAACCTGTTACCAACAATTTGTTCTAATTTCTTTAGGTGAATCTATGAAAAAGGCCCAAGATAGTACAGTTTCACAGGCATAAAACAGTAATTTTACACCAACAAGGGGATTCCCAACGAGCTATTAGCCAAAAACTTGTCATAGTGTACGGTGTGCCCTTAAAAATCTGAGGAAACGGGTTAAAAGAAGAAGAGGCAGGTCTAAAAACTATCTACCGGAGATGAACGGTATCTGAAAGTCATGCCAATGGAGGCTCAGTCATAGATTGGGGGGCTACATTTCAGCCAGTAGTGTTGGGGATCTTGTCAATACTGATGGAATAATGAATGCAGAAAGGTACTGTTATATTTTGATCTACCATGCAATACCATCTGGAAAGCATCTGGTTGGCAAAAGCTTCATTTTTCAGCATGACAATCCTACACACACTGCCAAAGCAGCAAAAGCATATCTGGATAGAAAAACACACAATGGAACACTACCAGTCATGTATCAGCCTACTCAAGAGCCCAGAACTCAACATTAATGAATCTGGACAGCTATTCCTAACTATTCCTATTCCGAAGGAGGCGCGGAGGTGGAGCCGGTCTGCAAAGCAGGTTGCAGATGGTGAGCAACTGTGAACAAGCTAAAGCAGCTTAAATAGCATGCCCTATATGAGACAGTCAGTAGGACGTGTAAAAGCTGACATCGGCTGTTGTGGGCTGGCATTCAGTATAAGCTCATCTACTGGGACAGCAGCAGGCCAAGTGGCCTGCCTGATCTATAACACTATTTAGGATACCTTCTCATGGACTAAAATGCTGTCAGATGGAAATATGGTACTGGTACCAGCAAAACTTTGAGGGGTGCAAAAATTGATTCGCTAACTTTATCATATTTTGAAATTTCAAAATTTCAATGCTTTTTTTTTTTTTAGATATGCATTTAATTGTTCATTGTATAGTATAATGGGATGGTATGACAGTCTTGTGACAGTAAATAAAATGTGATCAAATAATTAGTGACCACAGAAACAAAATAATTTGTTTTCATTTCTATGGACACAAAAGAAAGACACGTGGGGGGGGGGGCAGTGGCATAAATATATTGACAGTATAAAGCATGCTTTAACAGTTATAGTAAAAACTTTAGACAGTAGAGGCCTTGTGAAGATTTTCATTTTTTGAAAATAAAGTGAAAGTGTACAAAATAAAGCTTCAGTGGGATTTTTATGTACAGTTACACTTCTGCTGTGCAAAAGCTTTAAGATTCAAAAAAGAAGATATCAGGCTGTCAGAACCTACTCTATGCTTATGCAACGTGCTGGAAACAAAACAACAAAAACAACAAGATAAAGGGATAAAGGAAATGACAGATGTTTAGACCAATTCACTTTAATGAGATGCTAATCTGCCTCGCTGAGTACAGTTATGGAGAGAAGTGACACCACGGGTCTCTGCAGTGGTTCTAATCTCACAGAAAAACAAAATGACAAACTCATCCATCTGCAGCACACTTTATACCGTCTACCACCCACTGCCGAAAGCAGAGAAACACCGAAAACTCAGGCACTTAAAAAATATGAAAGAAAGGAAAAGAATGTACAATTCATGAGCATCCTTCAAGTGTTGCAAGAATCTTAAATGATGTAAGAGGATAGAGATTTTATAGAATAAAAGCACTCCTCTACTCAGCCATGGTGACCCTGAAAGAGGCAGCTTACATTTACAAAGCGGATCCACATCTGATTGCAGGTCAGATACGCCAAGGCTTCAGCCTCTGTGTGAGGGTGTGTTAAGATATTTTAATACACCCCAGTGCCTTTTAAGACAGAAAGGCTGACTGATCTAATTCAGTTAGTGTGGATGAGCAGAGTGAGGGAGGGTAATGTGAAGTAGGTTATGTCAGTTCAGTGTTGAGAGTAGGTCTGGTGGGGGTGGTTGGGAAATGCCATCATCTAATGTTGGCTGCATTTATGCGCTCTTCAGTAAAAAATAACCAGGAAGTTCTGACATTGGCTTTCATAAATGGGATCCATTTAAGTAAATGACTTCCATCAAAGAGCTGAACTCTGCTCTAGAAGAAAGTCATGCAGTTCTTTAGATGTTGTTCTGGGCTCCTTTGTGACCTCTTGGATGAGCCGTTGATGGGCGCTTGGAGTAATTTTTGTCTGGTCATTCCTGGGAAGGTTCACCACTGTTCCAGGTTTTCTCCCTTTGTTTATAATGGCTCTCGCTGTGGTTCACTGGAGTCCTAAAATCTTAGTAATGGCTTTGTAACCCTTTCCACACTGATAGATGTCAGTAGCATTGTTTCTCATCCGTTCTTGAGTTTGTTTTTGATGATCTGAATCATTTAAGTGTGAGAAATATTAAATGTGGCAAATACTTTTTCACTGCACAATCATTGTCAGAAGGAATGATTCTGACGATGTTACATCACAAATGAACTGCTATTTACCACATCTATTTTGGAAAGCTGAGTTCAATTTCACTAGCCACACTCAGCCCTAATTACTGCCAGATGCGTTGAATCGAGAAATCACTTAAATAGAACCTGTCTGACAAAATGAAGCTACGAGAGCTCAAGAAGCAACATATCATGTAATGATCTAAAGAAACTCAAGAACAGAAGAGAAAGAGTCAGTGACATCTGTCAGTGTGGAAAGGCTTTGGGACTACAGCACTGCCTATCATTAACTTTTTGCTTTTTGCTTTCAATAACAAACCAATAATTACTGACCCCAACTGGTACAGTAGCTTTAAGGGGTTCAAACCATAGACTGTATGTACAATGCGTGTTACCCACTGATTCCTATCTGTCCCGGGCAAGATCCAGGTATTCAGGTATTCTTCAATAGAAAGACCTGACTGCTGGTTTTCTCAATACAGGTCCTGCGCCAACCAGATAGGAAAATCATGGGAGTCATGTAAGTCATGGCAGCAGGCATAAGGAGGAGGGGTTATACCTGAGGAATCTAGAGTCTCCAAGACAGTGGTCCACGGAGAGCTCTTGATGATGCCCAATGTCTCGGGCAAGGTTACATGAACCCATGTGATACTATGCTTACCATAGGAAAGCAATGATTTTGACAATGACAGACTCAAAATTTTATGTATCATAATCAATCTGATACATCTTTTAAGCTGATACAAGACAATAAAAGAGATGAACAAAGGAAAGGGAAATACATGGGCAGAGTGGATATTTAGTTACCCATGCGATCCAGCTTTGCCTTGTCCTCCTGCTGCTCCTCCTCTTAGGGTGACTGGGAGACAGTAGTCCCAGTTGGAAACACATGCCATCCATCACACAGGTACACAAGCAAATACGGTGTCTTCTCTGTCTGTCGCATCTGAGTTTCTGACTGGCTACAGCAAACAGCAATCACCTCAGACAATTTTCTCTCTAATCTAGACCCAACTCTCAATCTATACTCTTCTTCTTCTTCTTCTTCCTGTGCTGTGGGAGGCTCCACCAGCATTAGCTCTTGTCTCCAAATACCTGAATGACTTACCTAGACTGAACTGGACCTTCTGCTCTCTCTCTCTCTCTCTACTTGTCTCCTCCCTTCCTGTCTATTTTTCTGTGGTGGTTATTTTTATTCCTTTGTCCTCAGGAAGCAAGTACAGATCAGGTTCTGGGCCCATCAGCATTTCCAGGGTCCCAGAGCAGCAGAATGTGAAGGGAAACATGGAAATCCAATCACACTGTTGGGCACCCTCTTGATGACAGTGAATGACTGATACAGACCTTAGGACAATGATGTATGATGCACTGATGAATAATTTGCCCTACCGCTGGTCAAAAAGCATTAGATTTTTATATAATTGCTGTTTAATTAACAATGAGTCTGCTTACACAGTGGTCTGACTCTATATGGAGTCAGTTACAGACATTTAGGCCATAGGTTTGGACATGAAAGGTAATGCTTCAGTCCCTATGCTTGAACAAGCTTGAATAGACCTGCCTTTCTTATAGCAGATATTAGATGCTAAGTGAGGTACATCTGTTGAATACGGCAGTTTATAAGTTTATATAGCAACATTATGAGATGTATTTTAACCACTGTAACTTTTGATCAAGTCACTTAGTATGCTGTGGATTACAAGTGTTTTTTTTTTCTTTGACTGTTGTAGGCCTAAAGTATGCTAAAGTAGTAGTTCCACTAGTAGTTCTTACTTGCAGTATAGCCATGGTTGGAAGGACAGCAATCAATTATCAAGTGAAGATGAACAGGAGTTAAAACTTTATATGTTTTATAAGAATTATGAACATACACTTTCAAGGAGTGTCTTTTCTCTATAATTTCAAAGACCTTATTCATGATGGCGTAACACCTTTTATAATGTTATGAGTGTTAATATTATAAACTTCAAAGTGTAAAGTATGAGCTGTGAAAATATGAGGTCGCTTACTGTCGGCATACTTCCAGCCCCCTAACAATAACAACCAATATCCCCCACTTAGGGTTTGCAGGTTAGGGTTGGTGTTATTTTAGCTTCTTGCTACATAAGCATGACTTCAGAAACTAGAAGATGATTGTTTTCAAATGAAGTCTCCTACATGCATTGTGGCCTCACTGTTCTTCTGTCAAACAATTTCCATTTGGATAGGTGAAAACGTCATATAAAGAAGCAGATATGACCTTAACCCAGCCCTTGTCCTTAACCCTAAAAACCTCATCTGGTGGATGCTACGAGGTTCAAATCTGTCAGATCACTGGTTGTCCGTTACACCCCTTCATCACCACAACCTCCCCATGACACTGGTTGGTTATCGTGCTAATGTCTACGCACACCAGCATCTCTCTATATTTGCCCCTGTGTCCTAAGTGTTCAAAGGAAAAGCTCTGTGCCGTTTAAGCTCTTTGCCAGTTCTAACTGCAGAAACATTAACAGTCAGTTCTTTGACATACCAGACTTAAATATACTCAAATACACTTAAGTACTTAAATATACTGTGTTCAAGTGTAACCCTGTACTTTCAGCACAGGTGTGGTTACAGTGTATACTCTTGAAACCTGAAAGCCTGACTGACCTAAGGCATAAAACACTGACTGAGTATGTCAAAATCAGGAGAGAAAGTGCTGAGAGACTCACAGGTGCTGAGCCCTTCTTGATGATCACACTGGGTGTGGTTGCCCTCAGTGCCCCGGTGACACCATGGTAGTACCTGAAGCAGACCTGGGTCTCAGCTGTGAAGGACACACAGGGTTGATGATGATGGAGGAAAAACATTGTGAGGAATGTGAATGTAATTTGGTGGTAATGATTCCTGCGGAAGGATTTTTAGTTCAGATCAGAGAGACGTTCTGGCATGTCCTCAATGGCCTTTAAATGATTCACACGACTAAATTAAATTTTCAATTGTATGTGGCCATTTATTAAGCTATGTAACATTACATCGACTATCTTGTAGCAGCGGATTGTGGTTTTTGGTTTAGCTGCAGGAGACTGAGACTGGGCTGTAGACTGTGTGAAGACGAGTCTTTCCTGAGTTTGTAAAATAGTGAGCTTTGCGTTGCCAGGCAAACTCCGGTGTAGCACATAAAGTTTTGATGTATGCAGTGTGCATCTGTGCAAAGTGACAAATAAAAGCCCGTTGATCAGCCTGGTCCCTCTTTGTGTCAGTGCTGAAGTGAAGCCAGAGGCAGCAAAGATCTGTTAAGTATTTTGTTTTAGATCAGAAATTCATCTTTTTTATAATCAGTTAAAATGGTTTCATTTGTCAGCTATTCAGTGACAGCAGAAAGGTGACACTAATCACTTGCTGACTATTGAAAAACAGAGCGAAGAAGGACAAGGCTGGGGGGGGGGGGGCACAAGCAGATTAAGGTCATACTAAAGCTTCATGTTTTTCTGCTTGTTTTGCCAGACTTACTCAGATGCTTTGACAAGGAGAGGGGAGCAGCCAGACTGCATGCAAGCTTCGTCCATGTTAGCTATTCTATCAGTCTGGCTTCTGTGTATCTTGTGGTGGAAAAAGTATTCACAAGTGACTAGAATCTGACAAATGTACTTGACTGACAAGCAACTGAGGCCTGGCAGAGCACCTCAAGGGAGAAAAAGCAGCATTTGGTGATGTATAATCAAATAATCAGAGCTTTGCCCAGTAAGCAGGGGGTGCGACTCATCTGATTTTCATACCTGAAGAGGTGATTCTTGTTACCAAAGCAAATTTACCATACATAGTAGTTACAGACCATGGCTGTGCTGCGGTTTTGTTTACATTTATGTGTGAAATGATAACTGGGAGAAAGTTAGAAGCAGCAGAAGGCCTTTTGATTGTTCTCTCACGCTGTGCACAGCTGCTCCCTGCCACACTGACAAACCTTGGTGCTCGCTCAGCGTGAGCACAGCAGACAGACAGAGAGCTTTTCCTGTGCTAGGAGAGCAGGATGGAGTTGAACAGTGTTAAGATACTATCTACAGATTTTCCGCTATCACTTTTTTGGAAAAACAAAATCCACTAAATTGGTATAAAAAGGCTAAATGCTAAAAGCTGGCAACAATGCAGCTAAAAGCTGGGCTGGTTAAGATCCTGGTATACAAGGAGGTGTTTCAGTATTGTAGCACTGTGTTTGTCTGGTTGGTAGTGGTATAACCACAAACATGTGAACTGTGTGGTTGCTTCTTCATACTGACAAGAATAAATGTCGGGGTGAGTTGAATAGTTGACTCAGGTTAACCTAATTCCTCGAGTCAGCTGAAGCCAAAGTCATACGATAAATTCACTTCCTGTGTAATGGAGGTGGGTGGGGGGTGCATCCACGGAGTCTCTCTCTCTCTCTCCAACACACAATTCCCATGCTCCTAATAGTCACTGTACACCATTTTTGAATGCTTGCCTGTATTTGCTCTCTCTCCCTCCCTCAGATGATGTGCCTTGTGCTTCATGCCTCTGTAAGACTGTTACAGCACTAAGTGGCTCACAGGTTCAGTCCACTTTGCTCTTTGCTCATTTACACATCCAGGAGGCACATACTTGCTTTATGTTTCAAAAGGACCTAAATCCAAAGTCTTTATGTGATTAAAAAAAACAAAAAAAACATATCGTTGTCACAGTACAGTCTAATGCCAGGTTTCCATTAGTACCTACTCGCCACGACTCACCATGGTCTTGTTTTGTTTCCATTGTAATTGAGGACCACCTCGTTGGGGGTGGAGTCGATATAGCAGGGCGGGCAGTAGTCTTTTGACGTAACTTGCATGCAGCTCAAAACACAACACAACAATGGATGAGATAGCAGCAAGCTAACATAGCTAATGCCAGTTCAACATCATCATCATGCATAAGTCCCTGCACAATGTTTTAATGGATGAAGGTTATCATTTTCTTGATGTCGGATTTTAAAATGGCATCGTTGATTCTGGTGAAGGATTCGCTCTCGTGACTCCGCCAATGGCAACACTACCTCAGTGGTATACTGTTCTTCCATGTGATATTTTCGGATCGCTTGCAACCCCAGCCGAGTGAGTACTGAAAAGGTACCTGGTACCTGGTACCAGGTACTAATGGAAAGGCCTTCAAACCACGCAGAGTCGAGTCGAGCCGCGCTGAGTAGGTGCTAATGGAAATGTGGCCTAATAGGGGGTAACCACTTTTTCTCCCCGGTTTGAGGAGGTGTTACATTTAAGCTTTGGGCTTCTCAGGGGCTTAAAAAGCTATACCATCTAATTTATTTTCAATCTTTTCTAGGGGTATCATCATTTTTGTTCAGACCAGTTTTATCGGTTTGTTTTTAAAAGGACTTTGTTGAATCACAAGTCAGAATCAGTGTCTGATTTTCTTTAAAATTTTCTTGCTTTTGTCAGTTTTGAGTTATCTCAGTGACCATTGTGGGTTTTTATTTCTTTAATGGAAGGGTACCAACAATTTTGTCCACATCTGTATGTTCACTGAATAGCTACAGCACACATTCAGTCTGAAAACACAGATTGCTGTGTCCTAGTTGACCTTAACTACAGTACACTGATCCCATCACTGAACTTTCAGCTTCACTCTGCCATGTCTGCAGAGAAATCAGTGAGGATTTATTTCCTCATTACTCAGCTTTTACAATGAGACAACTGACGGGTGATATAGCCTCAAAATTCTATCACAATATTTCAAGGACATTTGTGATATAGCATTTATGACAGTATAGGGAAAAAAAGTACTGAACAACATTTTATCGGTGATGGCAGCTTGCAAGCAAACAAAATGAAAGACATTTTCCAATGAACTACTGTCACTGATCACAGTTCCACGGTTTGCAGCAAAAATACCACGTGGTCCAGTCATGCTCATTTGAGACATTTGTGTACATTTGAGTAAAAATCTCTTCTCAGTTTAGTACCTTTTTAAACCATGTTTAGCTTTTTTACACACTGATATGACAGACTGCATGTGTGCACAGTTCCAAAAATATCTAATATAAGCTGGATGAAGTGGGACACTTTATTTCACTGTAAATTAGAAGCTGTTTTTGGAGGACATTTATATTTTGTCAGAGAAAAATGGTTTCCTAAATTAAAAGAGAAATTTTTTGTTACTCACAATCACTGAAGTGGGAGCTAGAATCAATCTTCCAAACTATCTGCCCTTTGTGAGATCCATTGATGCCTCGGTTCTTGTAGTCCAGAAAGTTCTCAGACAGAGTCTCATCTGGAAAGAGAGATGAAACTGATTAAATCCTACTGCACTTCCATTGCTCTGGAATTTTGGTAATGTATTGATCATTTATTGTTACCATTATAACATTTAGCATCACAACAAAATAAAAGGACATTAAAAAAAAGGTTCAAAAAACTAAGTAGACCTCATTAACCACCCTCAGCCAATCCAAAGTAACTTAAAGCAAGGGTTTTATGTATAACTCTCTCCGTGTCTCATATCGCTGTGGAAGAATTTCAGCCCAGTATGCTTTTCAACACTGCTTCAGTTCATTGAGGTTTGTGGGCCTTTGCTTATGTACAGCTCTCTTACGGTCCTGGCACAGCATTTCAGTCACTGAGCTGAGCATGAACTCCTCTGAATACCAAAGTTTTCTAGAGTCAAATGTGAGGGTATCCAGCTAAAGCTTGGCCAAAAATGGGTCATGCAACAGGGCAATGTTCCCAAGTAGACGAGCAAATATAATATTTAAACTAACATTTGACTATAAGCAACCTATTTGTACATGCTGTAAATCTAGGTTCTAACCAACTTCTATTGCTGTCTATTTATGCACATATCTGTGGTTGCATTTGCTCAAAACTTGAACTCTCCACCTCAGGGATTTCTGATGCTATGTTTAAACACTGAAAAACTGCACTGCAGTCGTGATGTGATAATCATCACAGCAGAGGGAAACAAAGCAGGGTAAAACACTGTACAAAACAAAGAAGATGTTTTGATGTCACTTTCAAAGTACTGAAAACTCTCAAATCTCAAAGTCAGCATATGATATCTTACCAACAAAATACATTCCAATCCAGTCTCCAGCATCCACTTCTTCCTTGATGTCCCATGTGATCACCAGGTCTTCAGACTGGCCTATGGTGTAGTGGGAGGAGCTGATGGTAAGAGTGGAGCGTGCATCTGGAGAGACCAGATCAGTGTCGCTGGTGGAGCGCGACAGTCCCAGCATGAAGGCTTCCTGGTTCAGACCGTTGACAGCGAAGGACTCAGGGCCATAGCTGTGACGAACCGCATCCTTACAGCGCTGGCGGGTCTGGCTGCTGCGTGTTGGGGAAGCCATGGCCGCCAAGCCCAGGAACCGATTCTGGTACAAGTTCTGCAACAACATTCATAGCAAGAAGCATTTAGCAGAATAAATGCTGCAAAAACATTAAGCATCTACAGTGGTTGAAATTTTTTGGGCCCCTGTAAAATTTACTAGAGCACCTGCCATTTAAAACAAGAAAACAAAAATATTCTAGAAAACATCTTTAAAACTAAAACTTGAAAATATTTTTATTCCCAAATTTGAGCCATCACACTGGACTCAGTCAGAAACGAATCAAGCAAAACATTTGGCCACTAAAACCTTTCTGTTCAGATATGCAAGTAAATCAAATAATTTACTATTTTTTTCTGCTTTTTTGTAAAACAGTAAATTTGAAAATTCATGGATAACAACAAATATATTTTAGCATTAAAAATATCATTTTGATTAAAGAGTTTACGCACACTGATGGATTAACCATAACAGAAACATAAATAATTTTGGTTATTACCTATTACTGTTAATTTAGAGCATCTAGGGCACCTGCCATGCTTTGTCCCCACTGCAAGACTTTTTCATGCCCTCTGATCAGTCATATGGTTTGCGGTTATGAGGGTTGTTTGTTGTTTGTTTTTAAATGGAGCTGCTGGATATTTGAATTTCCCCTTGTGCATAAATATTTATCTATTTATAAACCTTACACTGAGTGGTGGTCTACTAAATTTGTTAAGCACTCTATTTCTGCAAAAACATGGCCTTAAATGTTGCAAGCATTGCAAATGATGAAAATAATTCAAATAAACAAGTTGACTTGTTGCTTTCAGTATCCCCCTAGGCAGCTATAACTGCAACCAAAAAGCTTCAGCCCTGGGTTGTTGTTGGGTTCCATCACATACAGCTTGCCTTAGGTACTTCTACATGTTTACTGGACAAGGCCAGACCTTTGTCTTGACCATTTCAAAACATTATCTTTAATATTCAACTGGGAATAATAGAAATCTACTTCAGTGAAGTGTAAGGAGAAACCTGGGGATGAAAATAATAGTTAACCATATTTACTGGTTGAGCAACTTGTGTGCTTTGGGTTGTTGTAGTGCTTCATGATTACTTCTTTTTTGTATTTGTCTTTAAAATCTATTGACATCCAGCATTCACTGCTTCGTCAATAATGACCTTGGCTCAGATGCAGCAAAACATGCCCAAACCATGATACTACCACCACCAAATTTTACAGTTTACTTTTCTAAATGCAAAGTTTTTACTTCTCCAAACACACAATGCTTCTCATTTAAACTAAACATTTTTTGGCAGCACACATCTACAAAACATGGGGCAAACAGACCTCTGATTTCTGTTTTTAAAAACATAAGACATTTCATACATCATATTATATGTTTAAAAATATTAAATAAATAAATATCAACAGTATCAACTCAATGACATGCCTACAGTTCAATGATTGCATACTGAATTGTCTTATAATTAAAATGGTCATGCATGTTAATATTTATCTGAAGACTAATGTCAAACACATAAATTCTTCCAGTGAGAAACAGAACAGCTTGTGTTGGTCAATACGGTCTAATCTAAGTCACTGGGCAGATTGTTTTGTTTTTTTATCTGTGAACAGCAGGTGAGAAGCAAGCTATTAAATCTGTGTTAAGCCAGCCTGTCAGTCATCCTGTGCCACTGTAGAGATGCACCATTGCCTCTTTTCTTCTTATTTGACATCTAAAGTCCAATAACCAATAATGGTAGTTTACCTTTATCTTATTATGTGTGTATAGTCTGTCATTTAAGTGTTAGTATTATCAAGTCTTTATGTTAACTCGGGGTACTGAGTTAACATACAGATAATTTAGTTATCTGCATGTTCATGATTAAAGCGCCTTGTGTTTCCAGCTGCTGCATCTTGTTAAACAGAAGTTAAACAGGTATACAATGAAACAGTTTTTGTAATTTTGCCTCTTTATATTATTTTGCACTGACTGAAGCATTGCGTCAACTGTTTAGAAAGGCTCAAAAGTATTGGACAATTGACTAATAGCCAGTTCTACGATCAGGTGAATCTTGTTCCCTTGTTATTTCCAGGGAATCAAGCAGCTAAACGATATGGAAAGGATTCTGAGTATTCAACTTGGATGTGCTAGTTTTTCACTGGAACTCTTAATATGAGGTTAAAAGAGATGCTGATGTAAGTAAAGGAGGCTATAGGCTGAAAAACCAAAACAAACCTATCAGAGAGACAGCAAAAACTAGTCAGTGTGTTTCTGCTGTTACAGAAGAAATTCCCTGGAAGACTACAGAAGACAACTGAAGTGGATGATCACAAATTTTTTTCCTTGGTTAAGAAAAACAACTAGCCAAATCAAGAATATTCTCAAGGAGGTAGGTATATCATTATCAAAGTCCAGAATCAAGAGACGGCTTTATAAATGGAAATACAACCACTGGTTACACAGTAAAAATAACAATAATACTATTTCTGTAGCCCTTCAATTCAATTTTATGTACAGTATATAGCACCAAATCACAACAGTAGTCACCTCAAGGTGCTTTACACTGTAAGGTAACGACCATACAACAATACAGAGAACCCCAATAATCAAAATGATCCCCTATGAGCAAGCATTTGGCGACAGTGGGAAGGAAAACCTCCCTGTTAACAGGAAGAAATCTCCAGCAGAACCAGGCTCACAGAGGGGCAACCATCTGCCGTGACCAGCTGTGGGTATGTGGAGGGAGACAAGACAAAAGACACATTGTGGAAGAGAGCCAGGGATTAATAATAACTATTGAGTAAATAAAACGAGTGTAAACATACAGACAATGAAAAGAGGTGAGTGAAAACAAAATGCTCAGTGCATCATGGGAAGCCACCAGCAGCCTACACCTTTTGCACCATAACTATGGGAGGGTTCAGGGTCACCTGATCCAGCCATAACTATAAGACTTACCATAAAGGAAAGTTTTAAGCCTAATCTGAAAAATATAGAGGGTGTCTGTCTCCTGAATTCAAACTGGGAGCTGGTTTCACAGAAGAGACACCTGAAAGCTGAAGGCTCTGCTTTCTACATTGTACTTCTAAATAGCCTAGGAATCACAAGTAAGGCTGCAGTCTGAGAGTGAAGTGCTCTATTGGGGTACTATGAGGTCTTTAAGATGAGATGGTGCCTGATTATTCAAAACCTTGTATGTGAGGAGAAGGATTTTAAATTCAATTTTATTTTTAACAGGGAGCCAAAGGACAGAAGTTAATCTGGAAAACATATGCTCTCTTTTTCTAGTCCCTGTCAATACTCAGCTAACTGCGGCATTTTGGATCAGCTGAAGGCTTTTCCGGGACCTTTTAGAAGAACCCGGTAATAATGAATTACAATAATCCAGCCTAAAATAATAAATGCATGAACTAGTTTTTCAGCATCATTCTGAAACAACAGGTCTGTAAATTTAAAGATACTGCACAAATGCAAGAAAGCAATCTGACATATTTGTTTAATATGTGTAACACAGACGGAAATGATGGGCCTAGTCAGATCCCGTGCAACATATTTATTTTCCAGACACTGTGGAAAACAGAAAGAGTTTTACTTTCAGAGCGCACTCGGTGTACATACTGCCATTACAGCTGACTAGCCGTCTTCTTCTGGCTTCTTATACATAACACATTACAGTAATGCTGTGAAACACAAACCATACTGATTCTGACAGTTTCTCTGATCACCACAACGGTGTGTCGGTATCCAGTTTTACACACAACTTTATACATTCACAAAATAATAATATTGACTTTACAAGCAGATTCTTTTAAGAACTCAAAACAGTGTTATATTGAATCTACCCTTCTTATAATAAACTCCAGGCATGTTACATTTTAGCAGAACACAGACAATAATACAAATCCTTGCTTTAACACACATAACATGCATACAGAGCCCACAGACTCCTATCACGACTCACTAACTGGGTCTGCACTAACACACAGTCACCACTTGGTGCTTTTAGCGTAGCTTTCCACTTAGCTCTGATATCATCTAATTACCCTGACACACTCACTCTATCCAACATACACTTCTCCAGCCACTCATGCTTCTGTGTTGGACATCTGCATCATTTGGCAGTTAACTCTTATCACTTTAACATTTACGAACAATAAACATTCACTTGATTAATCGCCGCGGTCGCCACGGATGTGCGGCCGCCATTTTACAATCACAGCGTGGCGATTCGATCTAGTAATACACAAAACTATCAAATATACTCTTTAGCTTGATCTCTTTTACACTGCTGCGTATTTACGATCTAGTGCTACTGCCGTCTGTCATTTAAGTGTTGCCCACAACCAGCTTACCTGTGGAAAACAGAAAGAGTTTTACTTTCAGAGCGCACTCGGTGTACATACTGCCATTACAGCTGACTAGCCGTCTTCTTCTGGCCGTCAGCTGCCAATGCCTTAGGCACCAAGCACCCCCTGCTGGCGGAACTACATAGCAACTCCAAAACACACATGTAGACAATTCGACAGTAACAAACAGAACAGTATGTGTACCAAGCATAAGTGTCCTTCTTATAATGTGAAAATTAAATGGGGGGGCATCCATTTCTCTGCCTCCAAGGTGCCACACTCTCCCCCACAAAATTAAATGTCTCCTGACATTTCTGTTCAAGTCACACAGTCAATAGTGTATCTAGCACAGTGCAACAGACCAGGGTCTCCAAAAGGCCCTTGTATTAATAACCTGAGTCTTAATTACTTTACAGTCTCTTTGAACCAAAGTCGGCTTACCTAAAGTGTCATAACTCAGAATCATTGGCTGCTGTCTTGACCGTTGAGGTCGCTGTCTCACAGTATCAGTCTCACCTCTTACTCCAGCTGGAACATCTGTCTCTGACTCACCACTCCCCAACCTGTCCAGGTCAGGTTCCGGGACTCCAATCTGCATGGATACATCCCTGTCACTCTGCGGTGGCAACTCCTCTGCTTCGTGACAACTTTGTTGAGGGACTCCGACCTGCAGGGCTACATCCTTGTCACTCTGCGGTGGCAACTCCGCTGCTTCCTGACGACTTTGTTGAAGCTGGAAGGGTTCCACCAAGGGGTTGAGTGGAGCATGCCTCTGTGCTCTCCCTGGAACGGGTCTGAGGTACCCCTGATAGGTACCACTGTAGTCGTCATCTGAAGTGTCGCTGTCCTCTGGCCACTGCTGTGGTCCCTGTGCTGGTCGTGACCTTCTCTGTGTGACATTCTGAGAGTCTCTCTGCAGATGAACAGTCTTCGCTGGCGTTGTTTCAAGGGGAAGGAAGTCACAGGGGAGCAGGAGGTTCCTGTGCACTACCTTATCCCTCCCTTTACCATTTTCAAGACTGATCTGGTACACAGGATTGTCATCAGCTTTCCTCTCCTTCACTTTATAGACCTGGTTCTCCCAGTAGGACTGGATCTTCCCAGGGCCACCCCTAGGAGTGAGGTTCCGGAGGAGCACTCTATCACCGGGTTGAAGATCGCTCCCATGAACTTTCTTGTCATAATAGGCTTTTCCTCGAGCTGCCTCCTTGTTAGCAGTCCTAGCAGCAATTGCATATGCCTCCTTCATTCTCTTCTTCCAGCAGTCCACATACTCATCATAATCTACATGAGCTTCATCCTTCTTTAGATTAAACAGCAGATCAATGGGCAAGCGTGGTGAACGTCCGAAGATCAGGTGATAGGGTGCGTAGCCTGTTGCCTCGCTCTTCGTACAATTGTACGCATGAACAACTTTAGCCAGCGACTCTTTCCAATCATCTTTTTCCTTGTCCTCCAGAGTACGTAGCATGGACAATAGGGTTCGGTTGAATCTTTCCACTTGACCATTACCCTGTGGATGGTAGGGTGTTGTATGTGAGCCCTGGATGCCAGACAGTTCTTTTAACCTTGCCATCAGCTTGTTGTCAAACTCTTTGCCCAAGTCGTGATGCAATTTGGTTGGGAAACCAAACCTGAGTGCGAAGTCGTTGAAGAGCTTGTCGGCGACCGTTCTAGCTGCTTTGTTCTTTGTAGCATATGCCTGGGCGAACCTCGTGAAGTGATCCATGACGACCAATATGTACTCATAGCCGTGCTTGCACTTTTCCAGGTGGAGGAAGTCTATAGACACAAGCTGGAATGGGTAGGTGGTCTGGATCGATGTCAGTGGTGCACGGGTCTGCTTACTCGGCTTCTTCTTCTTGAGGCATTCACATTCTTTGGTGACAAAGTGTTCCACATCTTTACTCATCTGAGGCCAGTAGAACCTTTCTCGAATGAGGTCTAATGTTCTTTCCACTCCTAGGTGGCCCATCTCTTGGTGCAGTTCCTTAAAGATCAATGGACGATAAGATTTGGGGATCAGCAGCTGCTCTCGACGGGCAGTATTCCGGCGCAGGATACCATCCCTGTCTACCTGAAGCTTTAACCATTGCTTAAGTAGTGAAGCTACAGCGGGTGGTTCTGCCTTTACCTCGGTTCTCCTCGGCCTTTGGTTCTGGGACTTGTACCAGAGGACTCTTGCCAGGACTTCATCTTCCTGTTGTGCTCTCCGTATCTGTTCTGGAGTGAAAGGCTGATTACTGTTACGGTCTTTTACCAACTCAAGAGCACTGACTTGGACCACTCCAATGCCTCGACAGGGGTCGTTCTGTTCTATTGCCACCACCTCTATGGCTGCACTTAACACTTCTTGACTGACCTCCACCGTACAGCGACTCATGTAGTCGTCAATGTCCAGCGGCATCCGCGACAGCCCATCTGCATCTGTGTTGATCTTGCCTGGCCGATAACGTATCGTGAAGTTATAATCGGCCAGCTCCGCAACCCATCTGTGGCCCGTGGCGTTCAGTTTTGCAGTAGTGAGCACATACGTCAACGGGTTATTGTCTGTATATACCACGAAGGATGGGGCATGGTACAAGTAATCCCGGAAGCGTTCACAGATGGCCCACTTCAGTGCCAAAAACTCTAATTTGCCAGAGTGCAGGTGGTACTTTTTCTCTGCTGGACTTAGGGTGCGGGAACCATAGCCTATAACTCTCATTTTTCCTTGCTGTCGCTGGTATAGCACAGCACCCAAACCAACTTGTGAAGCATCGCAATGTAACACAAAGGGCTGGGTGAAATCAGGGTATCCGAGGACAGGAGGCTGTGTGAGGGCATCTACAAGCTGACTCAGTATTTCCTGGTGGGAGCTGGTCCACTGAACAGGTGTGCGTGATGGTAAGTGGCCTCTGTTTTTCTTCACTCCTCCCTTGTGCTTATCTGCTGGTGAGACTGGAGAATTACTTTCAGGGGCTGGCGGACTAAGCAGGCTGTACAGTGGCTGTGCCACACGAGAGAAGTTGGGGATGAAGGGTCTATAATAAGAGAGAAAGCCAAGCATCTGGCGTACATCTCCAACAGTGGCAGGTGTCTTCTCCTTTAAAGCCCTTACTGGAGCCAACTCCGCTGGGTCCATTGTATAGCCTTCTCCTGTTACTAGCCGACCCAAGAACTTAACACGCGGCCTGAATACTTCACACTTCTTTGGGGTCAACTTAACACCATGCTTCTTGTAACGCTGGAGGACAAGACGGATGTGCTCTAGGTGGTTCTCGAAGCTATTGCTGTGCACAAGATTGTCGTCCAGGTATGGGAGGCAGATAGTGTCTCTGAGGTCAGCCAAACAATGTTCCATGCTCCTCTGGAACTCTGCAGGTGCGGAGCTCAGTCCAAAAGGGATGCGCACCCATTCATAAAGCCCCCAGGGTGTGATAAAGGCTGTCAACGGGCGGCTTTCTTCATCCAGGAAACCCTGGTGGTACGCCTTTCCTTGGTCCAATACTGAGAACCATGAGCTCCCACCCAGCGCATCCAACATGTCCTGAATCCTGGGTATCGGGTGGCGGTCTGGAACTGACTTGCGATTGAGCTCTCTGAAGTCACAGCAGAGGCGGAGACTACCATCCTTTTTCCGGACACACACCACCGGTGATGAGTAGGGGGATCGTGATGGTGTGATCCAGCCTTTGTTTAGCAGGTCTTGCAAATACTCCTTCACCTCTTTGTGGAGGGGCTTTGGGACAGACATGTAGGTCTTTTGGACTGGGCTGGGATCATGGAGGGTGATGTGCATCCGCAGAGATGGTATTTGGCCCACATCATCACTGTCAAATGCAAAGGCCTCACATTCCTCTCTCAGCACCTTTCTCACTGCTGCTTGCTGACCTGGACTTAGGTGCTGAAGATCAACAGGTGGGTCCCATGACTTTGGCCTATTTCTATGCACGTCCTCTGGCTTGTGTAACTTGGGCGCTGCACTATTTTTGGGTTCTTGTGTCAGTTCATTTACCTTTGTCTCCACTGTTGCCGCATAGACTGTCTTTACTGGCTCGAGGCATCCAATCACATTACGGCTCTCCAAGTAGGTGGTGTGGCTTGTTGTGTTAGTCACTGGGATGGGCACATATGGCACTTTTCTGTCTGGGATTTGTAGGAGTACCTCATGAAAAATTATGCCCTCTGGTGGTGGGTCTGGCATATCTGGTGAGAAGAGCATGTGTTGGCCTCTGGCTTGTGGGCTAACATGTGCCCGCAGGTAGACTATTGTAACTTGGTTAGCTGGTAGGGGCACTCTCTTGACCCCTGTACGTACCACACCAGTCTCTGAAACCCTGCTGCTATTCTGTACCAGATTGACCATGTTGTGTGCAGTTTTCACAGTTATTTCAAAGGCTTTACTCACTTTCTGTGCAAGCTGTTTCCTTCCACCTTTCGTACTTCCATCTTTATTGTTGACAATGGCCTCTATGACATTATAGCCAACTATGGGGTCACTGGCCACGGCTGGGTCACTTGATACTAATATTGGGACTTGTAGATCATTTATTTGGGAAGAGTCATTGTCTAGTCTGAAACTGACTTCTATCCAGCCAATGTAAGGGATGGGTGTGTCATTAGCGGCAAAAACTGTCAGCGTCTCATCCTCTAACAATTCTGAAATGGGCCGAATAACTGTGTGGGGAAGATGGTTTCGCCGCCAGGTGTCATTTACTATGCTGGACTGTGCACCCGTGTCCCACAATGCTTTGACTGAATGATTGTCCATGAAACAGTTCACCATACACCTTCTTCCTACCAGACTCACCAAACGTGACTGACGTCGGGGGGGAGGTAGTGAACTTCAGTTACTGCTGATGAGGCACTAGGTGTCTCCTTCTGGACTGGTGCTGGTATCGACTGTTTGTTTTGGGACACGTGGTTTTGGACTACTGGTGGTCCCATCTCAGCAGCCCTTCTCCGTTTCCCGATGGCTGTCTTGTTGTTCGGCATCCACGAGAGTAGTGCCCCTCTCGCCCACATTTGAAACAGTGCAAACAGTTTTCTCCTTTTCCCTCTTCTTTGCACTTTCTACAGCCTCTCTCCCTCTGTCTTGATTGCATGGGGCGTGAACTGGTTTCCAGAGCAGCCACAAGCATCTGTTTCATTTCTTTGCGCAGCTCTTCTATAATCTGCTGTGTGTTTGGGCTGTCTGACTTAGTCTCTTTCCCTTTAACTGTCTTCACAGCCACTGCAGTAAGGGAATCTTTGGGCATGGGGGAGCTCTGAGCGGATGTCGGACTGACTTGGCACTCTGTTTGAAGCTCTTGCACCTTGGGAATCTTGGCTGCAGTCAACCTCTTACGTTTCTCAAGTCTCTCACCGTCCAGCTTTGAAGCTTCATTGACTCTCTCTATCAGTTCTTCATCTGCTACGCTTATGTCATGAAGGAGAGGGAGTAACTGATACTTTATTGAATCACTGAGCAGCCCAGTCTCAATTGAACGTAGAAACTTGCGCTGGATGGTGGCTCTGCTGTACAGTTCATCAGTCTCTTCATTTGCTGCCTTCCACAATAGTTTTTCTTTCAGCTCAATGGCACGAAATACAAAATTCAAGGCAGTTTCTTTGGGCTCTTGGGAGATGTTGAGGAGCTGATGGTAAAGTTCTGTGGGGCTGTCTACCTTGTAGTGACCCTTTAATATGGTGAGCAGTTTACTGAGGGTCAGCCCACGTTTTATCTCCAGCATATCTCTTAGGGGCATGCCTGGGCTAATAGCCCTGATTACTGCTTCTACTATTTCAGTCTCTGAGTGTCCTCTTTCAACCCCCATTTCAATCTGGCGGACTAAGCTGAGGTAGGATAATTTATCCCTCTGTCCCTGCTCCCCAATCTGCCCACAGATTTTGAACTCCCTCCTCAGGGTTACCTCTTGCAGAGTTCGTGCTGGCTCTGGCTGGGTTTTGAGTGGAGAATCTGTAGTCTTGAGTGGAGTGGCACACAGACAGACATTCTCTGGGCTTTTCTTTGGCACAGACTCCTCTGATGGGGGTTTCTCATATGACTGACACCCACTTCCTCTTAAGTTCTGGATGTATGTGGCTATGTCTGTATAGAACTGTTCCACTTCATCCCTTTCTTGAGCTTCCTCAATCTCATCAAACACGCCTTCTGCCATCTTGATGAGTGTCCTCTTGGTTTGGCTGGGGAGGCCTCCGCTGTCTAAGCCGGAACATTTCAATCGCCTGCAGACGTCCACCAGAGGCTCTCTCTCCAGCTGCCACAAAGCTGCACTCACTTGGTCACGCAGAGGTTGCACACTTTCCATCTCTGATTGATTAAGGGAGGTTCGTCTCTTGGGAAGGAGGGGCGGATGGTGGTGTTGTTGACTCACTAGCGCCACCTCCTGGCTGGCTCGCCAAAATATGTAACACAGACGGAAATGATGGGCCTAGTCAGATCCCGTGCAACATATTTATTTTCCAGACACTGTGGAAAACAGAAAGAGTTTTACTTTCAGAGCGCACTCGGTGTACATACTGCCATTACAGCTGACTAGCCGTCTTCTTCTGGCTTCTTATACATAACACATTACAGTAATGCTGTGAAACACAAACCATATTGATTCTGACAGTTTCTCTGATCACCACAACGGTGTGTCGGTATCCAGTTTTACACACAACTTTATACATTCACAAAATAATAATATTGACCTTACAAGCAGATTCTTTTAAGAACTCAAAACAGTGTTATATTGAATCTACCCTTCTTATAATAAACTCCAGGCATGTTACATTTTAGCAGAACACAGACAATAATACAAATCCTTGCTTTAACACACATAACATGCATACAGAGCCCACAGACTCCTATCACGACTCACTAACTGGGTCTGCACTAACACACAGTCACCACTTGGTGCTTTTAGCGTAGCTTTCCACTTAGCTCTGATATCATCTAATTACCCTGACACACTCACTCTATCCAACATACACTTCTCCAGCCACTCATGCTTCTGTGTTGGACATCTGCATCATTTGGCAGTTAACTCTTATCACTTTAACATTTACGAACAATAAACATTCACTTGATTAATCGCCGCGGTCGCCACGGATGTGCGGCCGCCATTTTACAATCACAGCGTGGCGATTCGATCTAGTAATACACAAAACTATCAAATATACTCTTTAGCTTGATCTCTTTTACACTGCTGCGTATTTACGATCTAGTGCTACTGCCGTCTGTCATTTAAGTGTTGCCCACAACCAGCTTACCTGTGGAAAACAGAAAGAGTTTTACTTTCAGAGCGCACTCGGTGTACATACTGCCATTACAGCTGACTAGCCGTCTTCTTCTGGCCGTCAGCTGCCAATGCCTTAGGCACCAAGCACCCCCTGCTGGCGGAACTACATAGCAACTCCAAAACACACATGTAGACAATTCGACAGTAACAAACAGAACAGTATGTGTACCAAGCATAAGTGTCCTTCTTATAATGTGAAAATTAAATGGGGGGGCATCCATTTCTCTGCCTCCAAGGTGCCACATATGCACACTGAAAGACATATCCCAGTCAAAAATGACTCCAAGATTCCTTATGGTCTTACTGGATGCCAAGGTACTGGACAAGCATAGACATGAGTCCACTTTCAGAATCCAAAAGAAGATCATTTGTAACCTTCATTAGTGCTGTTTCTGTACTGTAATGAATTCTGAATCCTGACTGAAATTCTTCAAACTGTTTAACAACTACTCTTTCAAAAAAAATTTAAATAAAAGGAAGGTTGAAGATTGGCCTATAATTATACAACACAGCTGGGCCAAGTGACAGCTTTTTAAGTAATGGTTAAAAAACTGCCACCTTACAGGCCCATGGTACATAGCCCATTAACAGATATAGACTGATCATATTTACGATCAAAGCATTTATTAAAGGTAGGACTTTATTGACCTGTCCTGTATGAATAGGGTCTAATAGAGATGTTGATGGTTTAGAGGAAGACACTGGAATGAACTCAGAAAGATTAATAGGCAAGAAACAGTCCAATTAAACATTAGGTTGCTGTACTTGACTTGGGGGGGGGTAGATTTATGGAGTCATGAATCCAAATTTGAAATTTCTGGTTCAAATTATCATCAATTTGTACAGGGGTAGTGTTTACAACCATCTGTAAAACACAATGGAGGCTCTGTCATGGTTTGGGGCTGCATTTCAGCCAGTGGTGCAGGGGATTGTAAAAATTGATGGAATTATGAATGCAGAAAAGTACAGTCACATTTTGATCCACCATGCAATGCCATCTAAAAAGCATCAGGTTGGCAACGGCTTCATTTTTCAGCATGACAATGATCCCAAACATACTGCCAATGTGGTAAAATCATGCCTGGAAAACACACAATGAAACACTGTAAGTGGTTCCCCAGAGTCTAAACTTCGATTATTGAAGCAGTGTGGAATTATCTTGATAGAGAACGGAACTGTGTTTAAGAATAAAAGTGGTCATACTAACACTGATTTTCAGACTTTTGATTGTAAAAACTCTGCTTTTGCCTTATGAACTGTATTTCCCTGTATGTCTGCAGATGTATCAATAAATCACTGCACCTATTTCCCATTTTACTAGCAAAATAAAAAGAAATGAAGGGTGACTCAAGACTTTTGCACTGTTGCATACACCGCTCCAAAAAAATTAAAGGAAGACATTGAAAACACACCAGATCTCAGTGTGGGAAAGAAAAATTATGCTGATATCTATACTGATATGGACAAGGCAATGCATTAGGAATAAAAGGATGCGGCATCATTTAATGGAAATTAAAATTATCAACCTACAGAGGGCTGAATTCAAACACTCCACAAGACAATGGATGGTGTCCTGGGGGATCTGCCAAATTTGCACTAGGGCATCACAGAGCTCTTGGACAGTCAGAGCTGCAGCCTTGTAGCATCAGATGGACCAAAACATAATGTCCCAGAGGTGTTCGATTCCTTCATCTATCACTGCATACTCTCACCACATGAGGCCTGGCACTGTCATGTACCAGGAGGAATCCAGGACCTGGACGAGCTGTGAGCTCTTATATAGACAGGTGTGTGCCTTTCCTAATCAAGTCCAATCAGTTTAATTAGACACAGCTGGACTCCAATGAAGGAGTAGAACCATCTCAAGGAGGATCAGAAGAAATGGACAGCATGGGAGTTAAATATGAGTGTCACAGCAAAGGGTCTGAATACTTATGACCATGTGATATTTCAGTTTTTCTTTTTTAATAAATTTGCAAAAATTTATACAATTCTGGTTCTTTTCTGTCAAGATGGGGTGCTGAGTGTACATTAATGAGAAATAAAATGATTTTAGGAAATGGCTGCAATGAAACAAAGAGTGAAAAATTTAAAGGGGTCTGAATACTTTCCGTACTCACTGTATATTACATATTGTGTGTTTAGTCTTAATTTATAGCTTTTAGATTTCTTTGTGTGTCTGTTTTCTGTTAATAATTGGGGGGGGGGTATTTTATTCCCTAATATTATCTTGGATTCTGTGGTAGGTGTTACTTTCTGCTTTATTTTGATAATTATTTATTTTGATGATTATTTATCCCTTGTGCCCTGCTTCCCTGTTGTTCTGTCTGATTCAGAAGGCAACAGAAATGCAAATAACAACTCATTACAACCAAGTTATGGAGAAGAGCATCTCTAAATGTACAACATGTTGAACCTTGAAGCAGATGGACTACAGCAGCAGAAGACCACACTGGGTGCTGCTCCTATCAGCTAAGAACAGAAACTGAGGCTATAACTTGCAAAGGCTCAGCAAAATTTCACAACAGAAGATTGGGAAAATGATGAGTTTGAGTTTATGCTGTAACATTCAGATGGGTCAGAATTTTGCATGAACACAATGAAAGCATGGCTCCATGCTGCCTTGTATCAGTGATTCAGGCTGGTGTAATGGTGTGGGAGATATTTTCTTGGCACAGTTTGGAACCATTTGCACCAAATGAAAATCACTTAAATGCCAGATTTAGATTATTGACCATGTCCATCCCTTTATGACTACATACCAAAAAACTCAAACCATCAGGCACTGACTTTTTAAAGTGAGTTCACTGAATCAATTGGACCCCACAGTTACCGGATCTTGATCCAATACAGCGCATCAGGGACTTGGTGGAAATCTGCAGCAGGTGCATGATGTCGTCATGAAACAAAACCTCGTGAATTTTTCCAGCACCATCTATGCCATTAATGAGTGTGTCTGTACTGGACAGTGTGTCCAAACTTTTGGCTGGTACAGTGTGTGTGTGTGTGTGTGTGTGTGTGTGTGTATATATATATATATATATATATATATATGCTGAGTGGAGGTACACATATAGAGAAGATGGAGATGGCGGTTGTAGGGGGCACTAACCTTGAAACTACAGAGCTGCATCAGCATAATGACCAGTCAACCCAAAGCAGACCAAAACCTGAGGGAAGTGGGAGGAGAACGGTGGGGTGTTACAAACCACAGAAACAAAAAGCAGAAGCAGTGAACGTAGAGGAAAAAGTGAAGTTGGGTCTTAGAGGGGCGGAAATCATCATCATCATCCTTTCATATGTCATCTTTATCAGATAAAAATATGAATAATTTAAGAAAAGAAGCACAGATGGATAAACAAGAGCAAACGGAGAGGAAGACACAGTGATCTCTTCACAGAGACATGAAGAACACACAAATTATAGCACAGACATACAGACTCAACAGCACAGCCTCAAGTTCAAACATATACAACATATCAGTTTTCATGTGCATCCGTAGATGTTCACATGGTCAGTGGAGAAGCACGCCTGTGAACTGAAATCACTGGAATGAAAATGTGAAAAGAGTTGCTAGTAGATCGTGCAAAATGAAGATTATAACTACTGTGTGCTGACAGTAGTTATACTGAAATTTTAAAATGATACTGGTAAACTTTATATAGGCTGGGGCAGAACTGTTTATAATGACACATTTTCAAGCTGTGTTACGTAGTCCTGTTCTTCCATAAAACATCACAAAGAGGAAGAAATATGAAAAACTATATTGGTCCATATCAAAAAAAATGGAATATCACGACAAAGTGACTTTTTTGTAATTCAATTCATAAATGTAAACTTCTAGAACTTGGGAGAGCTTCACACTTTGCATTCCTAATATCCAGTGACAGCGAACCAGAACATCTTCCTCTGGCTACAAGGAGAGCTAGAGCTGGACTGTTCAGTAGTCCAAAGTCCTCCTTTCAGATCAAAGCAAGTCTTTCATTTCAATGGCTGCAGCTTAGGAGGTAGCACCAATCAGACAGCTGGTGGATCTGTTTCCCGGCTACTCCAGTCTGCATGTCGAAGTATCCTTAGGCAAGATACTCAACCTAAGTTGTCCCCGATGCATCCATGAGTTTGTGAGCATGACAGGATAGCAGACAAGGTGCTTAGGTACAAGAAAAAGCACTCTGAGTGCTCAGTTAGAGTAGAAAAGTGAAACACAAATACCAGTCCATTTAATATTTGGAAATCAAAGTCGTAGAGTCTGAAGAAAAAGTAGACAGGGACTGGATACAAGGTGTTTGAAGACCAGAGTGAAGCTTCCATAGTTTGTGGTGCTCTGAAGTGGCTGTGGCTCAGGAGGTAGAGCAGGTCACCTACTAATTGGAAGGTTGGCGGGCAGATTCCTGGCTGCTCCGAGTTAAGTGTCAAAGTATCCTTGGGCAAGATACTGAACCCCAAGTTGCACTCCGACACAAGCGCTGGAGTGTGAATGTTAGACAGGAAAAAGCACTTAGCTTAGCTTTATACGGAAGTGCTCGTGTGAATGGATAAATGCAAGCATGCTGTATAAGCGCTTTGAGTGCTCAGATAGAGGGGAAAAGCACTACATAAGAACTAGTCCGTCTATCATCTGGGGTGACATGCCATCTACTGTTGTTGGTCCGTTTGTTTTTATTTTTATCAAGCCCAAAGACTCTCTTCCAGGAGGCTGCTTCCATCTGCTTCCTTTTCCAGCGGGACTTGTGGACTTGCATTCCTTACACTCCTACTATCAAATGGTTTGTTGATCATGTTGTTGTGTTCTACTAAACTGTCAAGAAGAAGATGAGGAACACTCGCCCCAGAAGTACAGATGAGCTGAAGGCTGCTATCAGAGCAGCATGGACTTCAATCTCAGCAGTGCCACAACATGCCACAACCCTGCAGTAATTCCTGGCCCCAAACAAACAGAGTGTATAAATGAACATACTTTCAGAAGTATGTTCAGAAGTCATTTTTATATTGGAAATCCTTTTTGATTGATCTTTGGCAATATCCTAATAATCTGAGATTCTTGATTTTCATGAGCGAAAACCCATAGTCATTGAAATTAGTAAGTATATGCTTGTAAGTATATGCTTTACATGCATATGAACTTGAGTAACATCCCATTCTTAATCCACAGGGTTTACTATGACGTCAGCCCTAGTGATGAGCAAAGGAACCGGGTCTAAGGGCCGAGTCTTTGTAGTGACTGAGAAGACACTCCTGCTCAGCTCTGGGACTTTATTCTGATCAACACAGCATGCGACCAATCACATGCAAAGACAGACTCGGATGATACCATTATGTTAAAGAAGCGAGGGGAGGGAAGACGCTCTGAAGTGTAGCGGCACAGATCGGGTACACAGAGCAACAGAGAGGAGGAGCCCGATGTTGATGCAAGCGGCCTTTATATAATTGACTTGTTTGCTGTGGTTGTTATGGTTTTGTATTCAATTTTTCATTTAAAGTTTTAGTTAACAAGTTAAACAATAGTACCTGTGTATTTTTTGTAATGAAAAATAAAATAATGAAGCATAAAAATAATGCTTTTTTCAAAATACTGAATAATTGCTCACCAACACACAAACCATTCATAACTGCTCAGAGAGAGAAGCTTCATAATAAACTTTGGACTCTTGCACTACATGCGTGTGAGCAGGTTAAAAGCCTTGGGGTGTTGCAGAACTCATATTTGAACCTCACATCAAAAAGATTACAAAAATTGCATTTTATCATTTAAACAACACTGCAGGAGTTGATTTTAAGATCCATTTACACTACGAGCCCCCCAGAGCCCTCAGGTCCTCTCATACCCGTGTCTATTTATTTATTTACTGATACGTATTATTTCTCTTTTATTATGTTTATGTCTATTACTTCACCTTAGTTGCCTTTATATTTACCTTTTACTTATTTATTCTTTTATCTCTGGTGTTTCCATATGACAATCTTGGTACGATATTATTTACTCATTTTCCTGCTACAGCACAGACTGCATTAGTGGGGTCAGGTGGGTGTCAGTAGGGATGGAGGGGTGACAAGACGAAGTGTGTGTGTGTGTGTGTCTGTGTGAGTGAGGCGAATGTGTATTTTCGACTTTTATTGCGCACAGCACTTTGAGCTGCATCTTTATTCTAAGAAAACTGCTATATAAATAAAGATTTCATTGACTGAGTATATAAAAATATTCTGTGGACATTACACCCAAAAATAGATAAATTATTAATACTTATAAATATTCTTTCTACCTATAAAAATCAAAACCCTTCCCTGATTTAAATCTGGTCGATCTGGTTTACAGTCATCTCCTCGGCCTGCCTTCAGCTGCCTTTTGGGCTGCTTTTGTTTTTAGATTGCTCCACAGGAGTTCCGTTCTGACCACTTACACGGTGCACTCTGCAGTTTCAGCACAGACAAGGAAATATCAACTTCTATTTCAAACTGACCCAAATTTTATTTAGACAGCCATCACTGGTGATGAGAGCAGGGGCTCCAGCCCACAGCTTCCAGGCCTGAAGGCAGTTCCGCAGGTGTGAAGACCGGGAACATGCTTGTCTTTTCTTTGCACTCACAGGATTGCTCACCGTGACTTCAGCCCCCAGGGTGAGATCTACTGTAACATTCCCAGTCATCTAGGGGAGGAAACTTACAGCAAACAACCACAGCTGGCGTTTGCCAGCAGAAAGAATAGCAATTCTTTTTTCCAACACCAGCATAATCTTTGCTCACCAGCTGGACTACTCGCCAGATTTGCCTCCCTGCGACTTTGTACACTCGCCAAAAACAAAAAGCGAGTTGAAGGAACACCGTTTTGCCAAACTGGAGCGGATGCAAGAAACACAATACCAAGTGATATAACAAGACTACTACAGAGTGACCTTACAAAAGCAACCATGCTGAAAGCAGTCCAGAGGTTCAAGAGGACGACCTTTGATGGGAAACTGAGCAAATTTGTATATGACAGCATGTGATCAAGTCTGCAACAAGAGTCTGAAGAATTTGCATTTGATAATCAGATTACATAATACGGTTTTAAAATCACTTGTTTGATGTCTGACATCTGCACCTGGAGAATCGACTCACACCTATGCAGCAATGTGAGTGAAAGAAATTGTCAGTGTTACATCATCTGATCCCTGATCATATTTATTTTGCTCACGCTTCTTTTTTTCCAGCAGACGAACAGTAAACAGCAAACTAACACAGAGGGCTGGAGTACAAATGCATCAAAAAAACAGTACTCGTGTGGCACGCATATGCAAATAAGGGAGAACACAAAAACTATACAGTCACATTCAAATCTCTGCAGTCCTCATTAGTTACATAGCTGCATATTAGTATAATCCCGTAGCTAGCTACACTAACACAGAATAAATCTCCCAGGAAATGTCCCCACTTGTTCTTCCTGCTTATTCTGATATTTGCATAATTAACTGGTTTAATCACATTCAAAATGATTCTTATTCAGTCTGGTGTGGGTCAGCCTCTGCTGAGGTCTCCCTGACTACTGTGACGCAATCACTGCTTACCACATGAAAGTGATATGCAGTATGGAAAAATACACTGACCTACAGAATGATAATATACTAGTTTGAATCAGGATGATGAACTGACTATTAACAGGAATGTGGTCACTCAGTAGTGTTGCTCACCTATGTATATCAGATTGAAACCCTCAACACATGACAATTTATGCCCTTCAAATGAATCTCATACATTCACTCTGTCAATGCATTTGTTTTTTCTGTTGAAAGATTTTTTTAATTTAGGTATTCCAAATAAGAAACAGTAACTAAACCCAAACCCACCAATTTATTAACAGTGCTAAGTTGACTAGGGCTGCAACGATTAGTCGACATTGTCGACAATAATCAACAATAAAAATAGCTGATGATGAATTTAATTGTCAATAATAGTCGTTTTTTACTACTGATTTTGTTTTTTTTAACGGAGTGAGATGTCTTCCTGTCCATCTATCTCTGGCGAGCTTCACACATGCGCAATAGCAGTCATGCGCCAACTTTGTTTTACAGGGAAAGTACTATATACTTTTTTATGGTTGGAAAAATGGACCGTTAAATTTATATGAGCAACAAACCTGATTCAAATTTTTTGAATTAAGTATCCATCTTCCCTGTCTTTACTACCACATTTTCATACCTGTCAAGTTTTGTATTTAAAAATACTTGAAATTTTCCACCACTGTAAAATAGAAATCGCTATATGACGTCATCACCTAATTTGCATAATTGGTCATTTGCACATATTTGCAATCTAGGCTGTAGGAGAGAGGAATAACATCTTTGGAGACACAAATAGTGTAGAAGAAAAACACCATAAATATGTTTAGAACTACAAATAAACTTTATGAAATAACTTAATAATTTTAATGCTTTGCCTAGACCCACAATACATTGATCAATTTTGTTCCGTATTGTTTAATGTTAGAAAATCAAATTTAACAACACTTATGTGAGGTGAGACTGCTAGCTAAGTTCAACCCTCCTCCTTTATCTGGGCTACTGTTGCCAACTTGTGTAAGAAAACTCGCTGTCGCCTTTCTCAAAGGTTGATAAAGGCCGAAGTGAGGTCCGGGGATGGGAGTGGAGGGAGCGGGAAGGCATGCTCGGTGTTTAATTGTGGTTCGGGGGGTAGAGGGTGGAGTCGGAGCGAGGTCTGTTGTTATTACATAAATAAATCTATAAATCTATACATAAATGACCTTCCTCAGTTTGTCCTCATTTCTTTATTCAAATGTACGCAGATGATACTGTTATTTATACACATGGCACAAACATAATTCAAGTAGCCAGTGAACTTACACAGTCCATGGCTAATGTATCAGATTGGTTAAACCAGTCCTGCTTAAAACTAAATGTAAGTAAAACAGTTGGAATGTTCTTTTCTAAATCAAAACCTACAAGTTGTGAGGCAAATATTTATGTGGCTGGGGAAAACTACAACTTGTGACTGAATGTAAATATCTCGGTATCATAACTGACTCAAAACTCACTTTTAAACCTCAGATTACAAAAGTTTGTAATCGTGTTCAATTAAGTTTGTCAATTTTTAGGTTTATAAGATCACAGTTATCACTACAGGCTTCTAAATTGTTCATGCATGCATGTGTTTTATCACACATAACTTACTGTCTCACAACTTAGTCACAAGCAAATACAACAGCACTGAAATCCATAGAGTCATTATACAAACAAACAATCAAAAATATTGGACAAAAAACCATTAAGATATCATCATTGCAATATTTTAGAAAAACATGGGTTCTTGGGTTGGGAGAATGTCATTAAATTCTCAAATCTCTGTCTTCTACACAAAATTGTTAAAGGTCTGTCAGCTCCACCACTCACTCAGTTTGTAAATGTAAGGAAGATTGTGTTGTTCCTTTCTGGAAAAGTGCTTCTGGTCAGAGGGCATTTTCGGTTACAGCTGCGCGGGAGTGGAACTCTATTCCTCAGACAATCAGAACATCTGCCACTTATAATCAATTTAAAAAACAACTAAAGAATTGGTTCATAACACATCACATCTGTCAACATTCTGTAAAACAAGCATCTTCTCCTAATCCAATCATGGGAACACCTGTGTTGTTTTGTTTTTTTGGGGGGGTTTTTTTGCCATCAATATGAACAATTAATTTAGTTCTAATTACTTATACTTTTTATGAAAATTGTGTGTAGTTTCCATATTTATTTATTGTTTTGCATTGTTTGTATTCTGCTTGTAATTTCTCTTTTTAAAATTTGTGTAGTTTAGTCATTTTAACCTTGATTGTATAACCTTTGTTTTTTAGCAAGACAAATTGCAATTTGTCGTGGGACAACAGATGAAAAACTAATTCTGCCGCATTTACAGATTGTTTAATAATGTGCATTGTCCCTACCAAATAAAATAAATTCAAATTCAAATACGTTACTCCATCACTTTACAGAAGTACACACTACAATAATAGTGGAAGAGATGTGCAGATTGCAGTGAGTCTTGTGTTGTAGGTATTGGTAAGGGAAGGATCGGTTTATGTCTCCTGGCCTGTAACAGATGAGAGTGAAAAAATTGAAGTGCATTAAATGGATACAGGAGGTCCCACACTGAGAAGGTTAAACTCCTGTTGTTCTCCCATGTATGTGAGACACAGAAACATCAGAGTGTATCTGCAACAACATGAGGTACAAAAAGCTTTGAGAACTTCGATATAGGTTCCATAATGTTTGAAGGGTTTACACAGATTACAGTGAGTAACAACTGGGTGACGCGATGCTGATTAGTCTCAGACTGATTCGGGAATTAATGTGAGGGTCTTTTTTCATTATTTCTAAGCTGATTTATATCAGTCAAAAGTTTAGATGCACTCATCCATTCATATAAATATCTGTGTCCATACTTTGAATGCTGCTGTATTGTACAGATTGCGCAGCTACAGCTGCTGCTGTTGAGTATCAAGTATTTAACTGGGTTTTAGTGTCAACTTTGAAATTCTACTATGGGGGATTTGGGTCTGTTGTGCTGCTGGTGGTGGTAATGCAGCCTACAGCAAACACCAGGATGGGTCTGGTGCCCTCAGCTCCAACTCACACCTCCCCCCGTATACACAACTCACACAACACAGCACAACCATTTTGATGTCTAAAATCGACTTAACCTCCTTGGGAATAAAGAAGGATTAAAATCCTTCCATATTTCATTTAGATCAGGAAAGTCATTAAAATCAAATTATCCCTCAACATTATATAATTATTTAAACTTTCAATATTTGAATACCCACAATTTAGCCATGATGAAACTATAAATAGGAAAGTTAGAGGACTGAAACAGAGGCTGCTATTACACCACATCATCAGGAATAAGAGCCACGCATATACAGCATCACTTCTTATAACGTACCTGTGAGCTCCATAATCATCTTATAGTCATGGCTGTCTAAATGAAATCAGGTGACACCACACAGTGACGGCTGCCACATAAAAGACTGAAGACACCTGTCTCTAAGGTACCCTTGATCTTATCAGGTCACCTATATGAAAGGAAATCAAAACAGTAGTCCCCATATGAGCATGTAGATAATAATAATAATGCCTTAGACTTATATAGGGCTTTTCACGGTACTCAAAGCACTGTGCACCATTCATTCACACCTCAATCATACTTGGTGGCGGTAAGCTACTAATGTAGCCACAGGTGCCCTGGGGCAGTCTGACAGAAGCGTGGCTGCCAATTTATGCCTACAGCCCCTCCGACCACACAACCACATTCACACTTAGGCAATGTGGGTTTAGTGTCTTGCCCAGGGACACAATGACAATGACTTGAACATGCGACCCTCCGGTTGCGAGGTGAGCACCTACCCACTGGTCAAAGACTCATGGTCTTTGACTCTTCGCTTTGAGTCTTTGTAAAAGCCAAACACATATAGTATCCATCCTAACTCATCAGACATACACGGGGCACAGATTCCACCTGACATGACAATAATGACAATCATTACAATAATCATAAACAGCAGCTTTTCTACTTTTCTCTATCTGTACAAGCTTTGTCTGCAATCTCTCTCTCACACGCGCGCGCACACACACACACACACACACTTCCAAAAGACATGAAAAATGTCCAGTGGTATGCCAATTACCAAGCAGACACGTTTACACTGCAGACTCTTAAAGTCTTAAAATGTTTGTAATTGATTACTCGAGTTATTTGGTTACACCTGTAGTCGCTGTCATCATGCACTCTACATGATCGGTACAGCAGACCTCATGCCTTTTTTCTTACTTGAAAGGTTAAACAGCTAGAGAACAGTGTAAGTGCCACTTACTCTGATTTGTGTGTGTCTGTGTGTGTCTGTGTTGTGAGCTTTGATATTCACAAAAATCACAATAAGGGCTCAGAGGGCTTCTGACTGTGTGAAACTTTTCTCTTCAAAAAAAAAAAAAAAGCACTAAAAAGAAAGTGGCTACTCAAATAACCATCCCTGTGTTTTGAGCCTTTTGAATGAAAAATATAAGGCTGCAGGCCACACTTATCGACAATAACAGTCTTCTACTGAGTGCCCTTTTACTGACAAAGCATCTTATTTCCTAAACCATACTGTATTCACTGTTTCCAGCTGCCTCTTCTGTGTCTTGCATATACTGTACATTTAAGCAATACCTTGCAACAGAATGGGGTGAGCTTACATCCATGTTTGCTGAGCAACTACTGGAAAACTGTGTCTGAGAAAATGATGAATAATCAAATTAAATAACTGAGATGACAATTTTTGACCAAAATAATCCTGATAACAGTTTTTGCCATAATCGAGCAGCCCTGAACAGGAGAGTGGATTGGTGCATCCCTACTAGGAATGCAGTCTCCATGCAGAGGCGAAAGATTTTATAGTACAACTTCTGACAAATAAGCAGGAACTTCCTTTAAGAAGCGGGGTGCTTTCTGCTTCATGCTTTCAAAAGTAAGACTAATGCAGAAAAAATGTGTTTTCATCTGGACCTGCCCGTGACTGATCAGTGTCCCCAAGTCATTACAAGAAGCTGACCCACTCAAAGGAAACAGTCTTTATCAGTCAAACTGCTTATAATTTTCATTATCGCAACGCACACAGCAAGACTGCATGGGCACAAAAGGCTTATCTTCAGAGCTCACATCAGAAATTTAAAGAGGTTTTAACATGTGCCCACACTTTCTAAAACTTTGCAGTAATTCAGACCTGTGTGGCTTACAGTGCCAGATGAGGATCTGGTTCTCATGTACATCACAAACCACCTGAGTTCACCTCTGGGAGATAGCCAACCACTGCAGAGCTGCATCCAATTAAAGCAGCCATGAACATCACTGACACTGCACAACAAAAAGCCAGCTTATATAGAAGAATAGGCACCAATAAGTGGAACCGACCAGAGCTGGAGCAAATGTGCATATTTATGACTATGTTAAAAATAGCTGGTGGTAAATCGGTGGCATCTGTTCAATACAAAACCCAGCAAAAACTCAGCGATGCTGTAAGATCTGAGTTCAGAGTAAGAAGCAAATGGAAGTGTGAAATACCTGGAAAACGCTGCCTTTTTTCTCCATTGTTACAGAGCTTTATGTAGGTCACAATTTACTCAACAGCTCACCATCACTGGTGATACCCCCCCCCCAAACTTGCAAAAATGCTGGTTCTTCGTGGGTGTACCGCCTTTTATCATTATTATTATTAATATGTAGACTACTGATTTGCATGCCTTCTAAGCACAGAGGCAAAACAAAAGGAAACACACAGGTCATGTGTTGCTCCAGTATTTAAGAGGATTTTGAGGATGGGGATCCTCGCACAGAAACAGAAGGGAGTAAGCCTTTCTCTGATAAAGCCTACATCACAAATAAGGAGGAAGAAAACCAGGGCGACGCTGTAGGGCCCCGAGCTCTCCGGTGCTTTTACGCCAAACATCATTCAAGAAATTAATTAATTTAATGCAGCGCAGCATTCTAACGATGGAGAAGGTTTTACATGAAACGTGGCTCAAGGTCTACAGAGAGCGGTACCCACTCTTTAATTCGGTCCATGTAATCTAGCTCACAGTGACTGCATTTAGATGTTTGAGTAGATAAAACACCAACTTTAAAGGATGTTACGCCCTTGCAGCGACGGAAAATGAAGCTACTGGGAAACACGTTTCGCTTTAAAGTAGACCACCTCTTTAAAGGTACTTTGCCTACGTGCTCCGACTACATGTACTGAAGTATTTTGCTGTTGTTGTGTATTATTACCAGCACATCCCTCACTGCTCAGAGAATTCAGCGCAGCGTTTCCTTCACACGGAAGAGAATGACATAAATGCGGTTTACAGAGCGCTGGGCCGCTGCTGGAGACTGCTCAGAAAGGTTAGACTACATCAAGGTTAAGGCAACAATGGAGGCGGCCTACCTGGGATAAAATAACCTGCCGGTGGATCATTATCCAAAGGTAAGGGTGAGAATTCGAGGAGGTGCGCGCTTTCTAATTTCCATCGAGCTCCATTTCGTGGGTTACGCGCAGTAGGGACGTACACAGACGGCGGAGCGAGTCAGGGCCGATGAGGCGTGCGAGAGAGGCTTCAGTCACATCCTTCACTCTTTCTCTGGACCACAGTAAAGCTGGCGGCACTGCAGCGCTCATTCAGCATACTGGCAATACTAGCAATTACAAACCCGCACCCGGTTTACATGCTGCTCGGTTTTAAAGCGTAATTTATCGGATATAATTAAATGTGACAAAAATATTTCTGTGGAAATGTTTTCTATCCGGAATATTTTATGCATACAGTTTGTAGAATTGCAACGTGAGGCTACGATTTCCGGTGAAAATCCCGGTCGACTGAGGTGAATCTGTCGAGCTTCACAGAGCTGGGTACCAGTGCCTCCCAGCCAATCCGAAAACGGGCTTTCTGCCTCGCGTGCTTGCCTCCTCATCTCTACCCCCCACCCCCCTCCAATTAACCAGCGCACGTGAACGTGCATCTACGTGTGCGCACGCGGTAGCACGCGCTCACATCACTCCCTCCCTCCGTCAGCTGCTGTGAGGAGACGCGAGCGGCGGGCGGGGACTTTAACTCAGGCAGGAAATGCGACTCCGTCCCAGGCAGGCCTGCTCGCACTGGCGATGGCATGTCCGCCAAACGAGTGCATCTGTTGCGTTTACGCCAGAGACGATGCGGCAGTTCGTGACTGCTTCACACAAGTAGCAAGCTGCATGCAGCAGACACATTACAGACACACACACACCTGTTAAGTAGATAGATAGATAGATAGATAGATAGATAGATAGATGTGACCAGAGCCCTTGAATACAAGAGTTGTGACAGCAGGGGTTCAGAATGCGGGTCGTCACGTGGTTCATTGAGATAATTAGTAGTCAGTAAATACATTGATCTACAATAGGTTTATACCACAGTGAAGTGTGTGTTGTTAAATCTTAAGTAAAATATTCAAGTGTTTGAATCAACATATTTAAGCTTGTATGAGGGCAGATGACATGCCTGTGGAGGTATGGAGATGTTTAGGAGAGAGGGCAGGAGAATTTTTTGACTAAGCAGTTTAACAAAATTTTGGAGAGTGAGAAGATGACTGAAGAATGGAGAAGTGTCTTGTGCTGATTTTCAAGAACCAGGATGATGTGCAGAGCTGTAGTAATTACAGGGGGATGAAGCTGATGGAGATATGGGAAAGAATTGTTGAAGCTAGGGGAGGAGACAATGGATTCATGCCAAGAAAGATTACTACAGATGCAATGTTTGCTGAGAGTGTTGATGTATAGAGACAGTCTGAAGGAGTTGCACCGGGTCTTCGTGGATCTACAGAAAACATATGATAGGGTGCAAAGAGAGGAAGTGTGGCACTGCGGGAAGAAGTCAGAAATATGTGAGGGTGGTCCAGAACATGTCTGAGGACAGTGGTGAGGTGTGTGTTAGGAGTGGCACATGGGTTAAAGATGGGGCTGGGATTGGATCAGGGATCTGCTCTGAACCCCTTCCTCTTTGGAGTGGTGATGGACAGGGTGAAAGATGAGGTCAGGCAGGAGTCTTCATGGACTATAATGTTTACAGATGACTAGATGAGATTAAATACCTGAGGTCAACCATCCAAAGCACTGGACAGTGCACAAGAGAGCTGAGGAAGAGGGTGCAAGGAGGATGGCATGGCTGGAGACGAGTGTCAGGGGTGATTTGTGACAAAAAGGATGACAGCAAGAGTGACAGGGAAGGCGGCAGAGTCGGAGATGTTGAGATTTTCATTGGGAGTGACCATGACGGACAAATGAGTACATCAGAGGGAAAGCTCAGGATGAGCAGCTCTGAGACAAAGCTGAGATGGTTGTGGCATGTGCAGAGAAGGAATAGTGGATATAATGGACAAAGGATGTTAAATATGGAGCTGCCAGGCAGGAGGAAATGAGGAAAACCACAAAGAAAATTGTTGGATGTAGCGTAAAGACACAAAGATGGTTTGCGCAACAGAAGAAAAATGGAAAGACCTCCGAGGATGTTCATGGATGTAGTGAAGGAGGACATGTGTGACAGAAGAGGCTAAGGTGGAGGCTGATGAGGGGTCGCTGTGGCGACTACTCAAGGCAGCTGCCAAAATTTACAGTGTGTGGTGAATGTTTGTTGGCACAGTTAGAGGTTTTTGTTACCAATCAGGCATGGTTTGAATGCTATAGCTTATGTCCTTGTTATTGCTGACTATGTGCATCACTTTATGGCCACAGTTTGCCATCTTCTAAATACTACCAGCATGATGATGCACGATGTAGTGAAGTAAAAGTCATCTCAGCTGGTTTAATGAACATGACAGTTGTATATTCAATATTATTTAGTCTAACTACTCACCAACACTTACTCCAAAATGTTGCCACACTGAAGTTTCTTTTTTTTTTTTAAATTTCCTTCTGATATAATTCCTTCCTTTTCACTTTGTTTATTCAACACCTTTATTACACCCTTATCACACCATTATTACAACTATATCAACGTTAAAATAGAATGTCTAAAAAATGGGGAAAGCTGAAAAGGTTTGAGTGCCACTGAAACAAGATCAGAGGTTGGACCAGCACTCTGGTGGCCTCTGGCGGACAGACGATGGTAATGCAGCTGTATTACTTTACTGCTCTTTTGAAGTAGTCTATGTGGCTCTTCATTAACTCTAAATCTAAATGGGTGAAAAAAATCACTGACTAATCCTTCCTTCCCCAGGTTTACTTGTCACCGTCTCCTCCTGCCTCTAGTTTTTGGTTTCGTTTTGCCGGCCCCTTTATCAGCTTCTCTCTATTAAGCTTGAGCTACCAAAGTACAAGCTGGCTGTTCATCTTATCTCTGTGAGTGAGACAAGGAAGGAGAAGGCAGAGATGTAAGGATTACTTTTTTCCTGATGTCCAGTAAAAGTGCAGTTGGAAATGCTGCCGAGCTGACCTTGTGGCTCTTCGACAGAAAGTTACAAAAGTGGATTCAAATCCAGAGAGAAGGACAGAGAGTGGAACAGTTTCTTCACTAATATATTTATATTTATGAATACTGGAAAAACCAAATGAGCTACAAACTGCTCCTCACACATAACAGAATGCACACATAAACTGTGGATTAAAAAAATTAAAAAAGGATAAGAAAAAAATCCTGCATTGTCAATAATTAGTGATTAATAATGAATTATCACAGTCAGTAAGAAACAAGTCTTCCATGTACTCATGTATTCATTCAAAAAGAGTCTCCAAATAGTTTCAAAAGATTTGGGGGGTAAGGGGGAATGAAAAGGGGTAAATGTTATAAATTTTTTTAAAAAGAAGTGAATATTGGGCAGTTTAGGGTCAAAGGATTCAGGACTCCATCCCAGCTGTCATAGGGCAACAAAGTGTGATACACTCTGGACAGGTCACCAGAAACCCAGAAAGACAACCATTCATACCTTTGGCCGTTTCACCGATCAACCTAGTTAACATGTCTTTGGAAGCCAGCGTATCCGGAGAGAACCCGTGCAGGCACAAGGAGAACATGCAGATTCCACACAGAAAGACCCAGAAAGCCAGTGAACTTGAACCTACGACCTTATGAGGTGACAGTGCCAGCTAAAGCACCATCAGGCCTCACAGCACTGTCATCAAAGGGCCAGAAGTTTATTTATTCATTTATTTTTTAATCAGAAGCGGGGGTTAGGGCTGCTTTCAGCTGCTCCTTTATTCACAAGAGGTTGGCACAGCAGGTACATTTTGATTTTGCAGATTAAAATAATAATAATAATAATAATAATAATAATAACTGCCCCTCAATAATAAAAGCTAAAACCAGTAAATTGTACTAAACCCCAATTAAGTCCCAATCAAAAACATTAAATATAAGGCATGGACAGTATGAATTCTACATTCTACAAAATTCAACAACAGGTGAGGCTTTAAAATCCTTTCTGTAGCCTCGATGAAATGATCACTTTTTTGGTAGGTAGAACATAACCGGCCTGTTCTTTGGTGTTTACACTGGGAGCAGCTCCTTAAAATGGGGCTTAATGGTCCACCTTGCCATAACTCATCTTTATATTCCAGTTGACCCACGCTGGGACTGCTGCCACTGGCCATTAAAACTGCCAGACACGTGCCAGAATACAGACCTTCTCCATGTCTTTCCAGCCACCATTGTCACTCTGGGGGTCGTGCTCCCAGTTCTTTTTCTCCATTCAAAGGTGTGGGCTGAGCAGGGGTTGCCCGTTTAGCTGATTAGGGGAGGTAGAGGTAAAACAGCCTGCAACAACAGCTAAAAAAGGAAATTTGAGAATGAAATCCATATAAAACACAAAGCAGAGCATGTCATTTGAACCAATCAAAACCCTCTATAAACCACAATAAATGACAAACAATAAAGATAAATAAAATGACTTCCATCAGAAGACAATTAGTTTGTCTTTCAGTATATATGATATTTTGACATACACTATACTGCCAAAAGTATTTGCTCATCTGCCTTCACACACGCATGAACATGAGTGACATCCCATTCTTAATCCATAGGGTTTACTATAATGCTAATATAAAGTTTTTCTGGGAAGGCTTTCCACCACGAGTGTTTATGGGAATTTTTATCCATTCTTCCAGAAGCACATTTGTGATGTCAGATACTGATTTTGGACGAGGAGGCCTGGCTCACAGTCTCTGCTCTAAAAGGTGTTCTGTCAGGTTGAGCTCAGGACTCTTGTAGACGAGTCAAACTCACTCATCCATGTGTTTGTGGTCCTTCCTTTGTGCACTCGTGTGCAGTCATGCTGGAACAGGAAGGGGCCGTCCCCAAACTGTTCCTACGAAGTTGGGACCATGAAAGTTTCCCAAATGTCGTGGAATGCTGGAGCCTTAAGAGTTCCTTTCACTGGAACTAATGGGCCGAGCCCAACACTTGAAAACCAACCCCACACTATAACCCCCCCCCCCCCACCACCACCACCACCACCACCACCACCACCACCAAAACTCGGTGCAGTGCAGTCAAGACAAGTATGGTGTTCCTGGAAACAGCCAAACCCAGATTCATTCATTCAAAGGATTGCCAGACAGACAAGTGTGATTCTGCACTGCAGAGAACACGTCACACGTGCTTTACGTCTCTGCATCCAACCACCACTTGGTGATGTAAGGCTTGGATGCAGCTGCTCGGCCGTGGAAACCCATTCCACGAAGCTCTCGATGAACTGTTCTTGAGCTAATCTGAAGTCTGGAGGTCTGTAGCGATGAACTCTGCAGAAAGTTGGTGACCTCTGCGCACTATGCGCCTCACCACTGACCCCCCCCCTATGTAATTTTGGGTGTCCTACCACTTTGTTGCTGAGTTGCTGTCGTTCCTGACTGTGGAATATTAGTAATGATGAAATTTCACGACTGGACCTATCATCCTATCACGGTACCACGCTGGAATTCACTGAGCTCCTGAGAGCGACCCATTCTTTCACTAATGCTTGCAGGAGCAGTCTGCATGCCTAGGTGAATGATTTTATACACCTGTGGCCGTGGAAGTGACTGGAACACCTGAATTCAATGCTTTGGATGGGTGAGTGAATACTTTTGATTGAGTAACATTTGGTCTTTGGAGCTTGTGGAACATTTTTTCTGACCTCTTCTCAAAAGGATTTCATGTGTTTTCACTGCCACACTGTTACTTTGGCCTTTCTACATTTAGTACATATGTCAGATGATTTTATTACAACCACTTAACATGGCAGGAGTTAAATATGTGCTGGAGAGAGGAGGAATGATAATGAGTAGAAGTAAGACAGAACACATGTTTGAATGAAAGATACGAGCGGAATGGTGAAGCTGCAGGGAGTAGAGGGATATTGAAGGTGGATAAGTTTAAATACCTGGGGTCAGCCATCCGAAGCAATAGACGATGCACAAGACAGATAAAGAGGAGAGTGCAGGGAGGTTGGAGTGCGTGGAGACGAGTGTCAGGACTGATTTGTTAGAGAAAGATAACAGCAAGTGTGAAAGGGAAGGTTTACAAGACAGTAGAAGAGCTGCTTTTTTAATGGGCTGGAAATGACGGCACTGACTAAAAGACTGGAGGTGGCAGAGTTGAAGAAAACCCTAATCGTGACCAGGATGCACTAAAAATATGTATAATTTATATTTGGATTGAACTTATGCCTCAATTCCTCAAAGGACGTGGTAACATTAGAGGCTGGATGATACAGATCTTTAATGTTCTCAAGCGTTTTTGAGCCCCATATTTAAATAAATAATGCATCTTCTCCTTCTCAGGTGAAAAACTGGTCACCATATGTGTGGCTATGCTATACTTCATTTAAATACTATAAAAGAAACGGCAGACATTAGAAAAGACAGCTAACAAACAAAACAGAACAGAACAGCACGGCTTCAACAGGAGAAAAACCTCACAGCGTACAGGATATGAATACGTTCTTCAGTCCTGAGAACTGGGGCAGACCTCAGTTTTTCTGGGAATTTGTTCCAAATATGTAGAGAATAAAAATGAAATACTCCTTCTCTGTGTTTAATTCTGACTTCTGAGACAACAAGCAGAAATGTGCTTTAGCCCTGAACGAGTCACTGCTGCCACAAAACCAGCAAATGTCTCACTGCACACACACACACACACACACACACACACACACACATATATTGTTGTAATTATATTTCACACCATATGGCTGATTATCATTAATTTATCAGCTGACCACATGAAGCAATTACTTGTATAGGCAGCAGTCAATTAAAAAAAACAAACCACAACAACACAGCCCAGCAGGTGTCATGGGGGTGATGATCTTGATACTCTCAGTTTAATTATTTCTTGCAGGGGAAAATTAAAGGAACTTATGTGGATAATTAGGCCCGGAATCGAAAGTGTTTGAACTGTGCTTGTAATTATATCCTGGTTTTCCAAATGCAGCCTCTGTAAAAACATTAAATATACATCAGATTCAGAGGAGGTGTCAGGGGAAATATAAATAATATATTACATGGATGGGATTTTATTGTCTGTGCCGTGGAACAGACTGGATGCTAACACAATCAGGGCAATTAATTGCTGGTAATTGCTGGTTAGCGTGCATTTGTCGTCAATATTGCAAACACATTTGGAAGAAAAGAGCAAAATGTGCCGCAGCAATGTTAACATGGGAACATGTATGTGTTTTGGTGGTTAGACTCTGATGGGAAGTAGCATCGTCAAGTCGAATCCCACATGAAGATAGAAGATACTGACTACATCCCCCAGAGTCCACGAGCAACGGAGGCAGACGGCCGCTGGAGACTTTGGATGTGAGACCTTACCCAACGCAGATGAGGTGGAGATGGGGAGGAGGACGGATACAATATTGACAGCCTTAGAGGAAGAGTGACAGAGCGCACTGATTGTAAATAGCTGGAGCTAGAAAGACTCTGAGCTGACACTAAAATTCTGAATGAGGTGGACTTTACTTTAAATTAGGGCACAAGAATAGTTGCCAGATCACCAAGAAGAACAGAGACAGGATTTCCCCTCACTGAACTTGGCTAAAATTTCAGAATTATTTCAAAAACACATAAATTTAAATATTATTTAAAGAAGAGCTTCTATCCAAAATGCCGTGTTTAGCAGTCTGACGCCTGAGCTGTTGGCTCACAGAGATTGCTTATACATTACATACCTCATTATGTGAAACTACAACCATATTTAATAAAAGCATCGACTGAAAATCAAAAGCAGAATAGGCCCCCTTTGTGGGAACAAAAGGCCCCCAAACAGTGTGTAGACCACAGAGGTGAACAAGCAACACCTGAATTTATTAAATGCTTACCTTATATCTTTAGAGACCTGAAAATGTATTACACAAATCGAATTCCTGCTCTTTAGTGCCTCTGTACCACAGCCTTCCAGACAGATGTGATTTCTTCTGGTAACAAGGAAACAGGGACAGTGTGGAAGCGAGGAGACTCTGAAGCTTTTACATAATGTTACAAACCCAAACAGAGGAGCTTTAAGAGCCTCCATTCTACTATCCATCATGAACCTGTGATGCTAAATGTACTCCAGGAGTGACTTTGTGATAACATGGGATAGCGACGTTTCCCCTCAGCCCGCCTCGCACTGCTGCTCCAGCACACGTGTTTCTCAGAGTGCCTTTCAACAACCATTTAACATGACGGTTTGGATTAATAAAACTTTTCTAGTATTACCCTCCAATGTGGCCACAAGTGATGTCAGCATTTTGGTTCACCATCCATCAGAAGAAGAAAAATCTGTCTAAGCGATCCAGCACAGTGTATAATAATAAGTGAGGCGCATTTCTTTGTCTTTGTTGACAGGTCAGTTAAGGACACGCTGATCTAACAGCTGTGAGATCAGCGACAGGAAGAGTCAAAGACTGTGGACATGTTTTGGAAGCATAGCAGGCAATTCCTTGAACTGTACTTAAAATCACTGGTCAACAATTAGAAAAGCTATTAACAGAATTTTTTTATACCAATGTATATGAGATGTAATTTCAAATGTATCAACTTATAATCCTAAAAATGTGTCTATGTGGCTAAAATAAAACCCAAGGCTAACCCTCAGTGGGCATCACTGACCTGGTGGATGTCAAGATGTAAATATAAGAAAACAAAAATGAGATAAAACCAGGAGGACATGTGGAGAGCACAGACCAACCCAAAGCATGTTTAAAGAAATTTGGATCCTCAGCAACATTTCATAGGTTCTCCCTTTACCCATGGTGCACCAAGATCAGCCTGCTCAGGATCACTCTGTCCAGCAATAGAATTATTCCTTTAAGTCCACATATGGCAGAAAAAGAAAGAGAGAAGCCACTTGTTGTCTTGTTGGAGGGGATGGGATGAAATCGTCTGCAGTGTTCCCAGTGTTATACCTTCTCCTGGCACTAGAGGGCAATATGGTTCTTCTCCACAGGCAGAATGTTGCTGTTTTTTTCATCTGGTTTTGCTGTATGTTCTCTGTAACATCATGTGCGTCTATCCATCTCCATCTCTCACACCAGTGCACAATCTCGTATTTACATAGGAGGAGAAGTGTGTGTGCCTCATTCACCCACATTCATAAAGCACTTCTTTCTTTCTACAGTTAGTGCTTTCCATCTAAAATTCACACACCAAGTTGCGCCAGAGAGCGACTCTGGGTTCAGGTTCTTGCCCAAGGACTGCACACAGACTGGAGCAGCCATGGACTGAGCCAAAAACCATCCAGTTAGTAAATTCCCTGCTCCACTTCCTAAGCTACAGCCACCCCTGACCCACCTGGTCATCATGGCCCTATTGCTGGTTCACCCCTTCTTTGGCCCGCTTTTGATGGATACTGACCACTGCAGACCGGGAACGCCCCACAAGAGCTGCAGTTTTGGAGATGCTCTGACCCAGTCATCTAGCCATCATAATTTGGCCCTCGTCAGACGCGCTCAAATCCCTCTGCTTGCCCATTTTTCCTGTTTCTAACAAATCAACTTCATGGACAAAATATTTTTTTGCTTCCTAACATATCCCACCCACTAGCAGATGCCATGATGATGAGATAATCAGTGTCATTCACTTCATCAGTCGGTGGTCATAATGGTATTCCTGATTGGTACGCACCTTGAAACACTTCACGTCTCCTATTAGTACTGTTGTATTGCAATATTCTTGCATTAGTTTCCCCTCTTCATAACAGCCGTTTGGTTGGTGAGTTTTTTCTTCTCTTGTAACTAATCTATCTAGGTACTGAAAAAGGCTTAAAGTTAGAAGCACGCTGCCTTCTAGCCCTCGCCTGTAACTGAAACAACTGAACTGGACCGCTCTACCATGTTGGCACTATTAATGCCTTTTGGGTCATTTTAATTAGCACAGTCTTACACACAGTTCTAGTCAAAGGTTTGGACACGCTCACCCACTCATATTTGGACTGGTGCTTTATTCTGTGGCCTACTGTGTGGCAAAGACTGTTTGGTAAGTTTGTACCATATGTTTTGAGTAAGATTTTTGTATTTTACCTGTGTGCACCTCATTCTAATTAGCAGGCATCTGTGTTTTCGCATTGCATCTGTACAATTTACAAATGCTGCTCACTGACCAAGTTTGCTTTCGTTAGCTGATAACTTAGCACTCCACCCCAAATATTTTCACTTAATGGTTTAAAAAAAATCCCCCAGTATGGTGATGGCCAGCACACTAACTCTGTGGCTTCAGAATGCAAAGAGTCCAAAACCAGCTCGTGCTGACTGCCACTGTTATCACAAATGCTGTTGTCACAAGAAACTGCTCCTGCTTTTCTAAAACTATCAGTAGGTCCTCTTATGAAATCTACTGCTTTACTGCTACTCTATTCTCTCTGCCTCTGTTTGAGCTTTTATGTCTTTTTGTCATATGCAGTGAAAAAGCATTTGCTCCCTTCCTAGTTTTTTTTTTTTTTTTGCATATTTGTCACAGGTAACTGTTTCAAACAAATTTCAAAATTTGACTTGACCTGAACATGACTGACAAAGTGAAGCAGGCTAAAAGATCTCAAAAAGCAACACATCTAAAGAAACAGCTGAGAAACAAAGTGATTGACATCTATTAGTCTGGAAAAAGTTACAAAACTAAGGCGAACCCTCCCAGGAGTGGCTGACCTACCAAAAAGTACTCCAAGAGCGCATTGATGATTCATCCAGGACGTTCCACAGCAATACGTAACTGAACCAAGTAAGTCAGACATAACAC
>JAMQGT020000817.1:0-22430 GCA_024447675.2 Pterophyllum scalare | reverse complement strand
GCTTTGCTCTCTTCTGAGCTGTGCATGTGTCAAGGCTGTACCCTGGTAGTGGAACAGGGCTTTTTCCTTTACATGGTCCAGTCTGATCTACAGGATACATGGAAAACCAGCGGTGTGATTTAATCAGTGTGCCACTTGTTTAAAAAAGACAGCAAGAAATCCAGCTGTGGTCGCAAAGACACAGAAGAAGATCAGTGGCTTTTTGTCAGCAGCTCCAGATGACACGACGGTAGGAAAATCAGCTTTGTCATAAGATAACATTATAGTTATGGCACAATGACAAACAGCCTTTCAGTAGTTACACCAACACCATCCACTCTGCATTATTTTGGCATCTGTTTTGTGGTGCAGAAAACAATTACAATGCAACAGAAGAATGTGAATCTGATCATTTGCCAGTCATGGAAAATATCTGTAAGCTTGGACTGGAATCAAAATGTTTGCCCCCCCCCCAACTATAATGGCGTATTGCAAGGCTCCTTGTGTTTCTTTGACGGCTGGTTTATATTTTACAGGGACAAGCAGAGAAACAGAGAGAGAGGAAAAAGACAGGGCCACAAGGCGGTGGTCTCCAAAGCTCCGGTTTTCAAATTAACCAAAAGGGGTGACACTTTCAGGCTTAATCCAAAACAACAGCAAGTGTTAAACACATCCATGTGTCCATTGGCAGTAATCAAGCATTTAAAAGGAGCGAGACGAGATACTTTCCGATTCCCTTTCCTCTCAATGAGAGCCAGGACCTGTGCCATACGTTTTCTATATGGGTCTGAATCAGACTGTCTGGGCTGTATTAAACAACAGCATCACAGGTCACATTTGAAAACAATTAACAGGCTGTGTGGAAAAAAAAGGCCACGCCAATGGGATTTTAATACCGGGGACATTTCAAGTGTCAGACTTCGACTGGGACACATCCATTATGCCACACGGCGTGTAACAAACATTGCAATTAATAGCAGCGGTCCTCATATTTCCTTAAACTTATGTCACAGTTTCTCTCCAAGCTCCAGATGGTAATTACGCAATTAATAGTGCCTTTGCCCTGCTTAAAGGTATAAATCAAAAAGATTTATTTGTCCCAACTTGCTGGCTTTGAGACATCGCTTTAAAAAAAAAAAGTTCTGGCAAAGCGTAGGCATCCAGTCGTTCACAGAATAGTTGGATGGTGTTCAGAATTATGGAAAGCTGTTGTTGGGTTCTTAAAAGGAAAAAAGGGAGGAGGTAGTAGAGGAAAAAGACAGAAAGAAAGTGAGAAATAAACTGTGAAAGAAAGGATAGTGGGTAGCTCGGTGCCAGTTGCTGAAGCAGTGGAGTTTCTTCACACAGTTTCCTCCATCATTTGGAGCTTGTCAGGCAGTCTGCGAAAAACTGACAATTACACGGGAGGAGAAGCAGCTTCAACAGGAGCAGCCGTGTTGCCTGAGAGCAGCTCTGGGTGTTACTGCCAAACATCTCCCTCTGTATGTGTGTGTTTATGTCTCTGACCTGCATTGCTTAAACAGTACAAGCAAACCAAAGTGGAACAAATAAATGAAACATCTTTCACCTAAAGTGATTATTTTGATTTGTAGCTGAGTGCCCTGGAGTGCTCTGACTGTACTTACATTTCTCTGAAAATATTTCCAATGTGTTTGTTTCAATGGAAAGATGTATAGAGAGAGATTGCTTGGGCATAACTGGATTCAGAGGAGAAGAGAAGGAGGCAGCTAATCTATATATTATTTGCTTTTTTTTTTTCCCTGAGCATCTCGATGTTCATAAGAAGAACCACATTATTTATACTGAGAGCTCAGTTACAGCCAGACCAAGACAGTTGTCATGTACTTTGCGGTGGCAAGCAGATTGAGGACCCAATGCAGGACTTGAGAGGCAAAGGTTTGGACTCAAAAACTCTCAGCTTTATTGCTGGAACTGAAGAATTTAACAGAGCTGGACAGCAGATTGAAAACTGTCTACTGTCATGGCCAAGTAAGTCTTCACCATTACACATACTCATGGGGGCAAAGTGCAGTTTGACTGCTGGGTCATGGACCACAATGGCATTGAGGTGATTCTTCATTCTCTAAGAATTAACAGCATTTTTCAGTGTTTTTAAATAGTAATATTCACCAGAGTGTGATTTTAATCTCACGTTCAGTTACAACACAGTAAGAAGAAGCCTACTGAGCACAGATAACTATTTTGATAAATTAATTAGAGTTTATTTTCAATTAGCTTCTCTATTGTAGTTTGGCAGAACAAACTCCAATGCACATGAAGGCAATAAAAGCGTTATGCTGTACTGTTCCAGATAACCTGGACTTTCCATCACATCCCCGCTGAGGCAATGAGTGGGAGTGGAGGGGGCAGCAGTTTCAACATGGGAGATGACCGAATTCAAGGTCAATGAAACTCAGCACATTTATTTTCTTTTTTTTTCATCCTGAAGAACAGAAAATTAAATTAACAGACTTAAAGAGATGTTATGATGATAAATTTGCAGTTATAAGATACAAATATAGTTTGTTTTTTTTTATTTTGCCTTTAAACTTCTGTTTTAAAAAAGCGTTTAGCTTGGGGAAGCTAATGGATAAACATAATATATTCTCTGGGCTCTGAGCCCCCCACCCCTCTCTTTTCTTTTATACACTCTGTCTCTGAAAATCATGTTCCAGTGTTTTGGTTGTTGTTACTAGGGTGCTACAACATCCTAATTTAAAGTGACTGGCATCGGTCTCTTCAACAAACTGGACAAGAAATTAGTTTTTGGAGTTACAAGTGCATGGCTCTGGCTTTTAGTGTTTTACCACAGCTCTGCAGCTTGTGGACAGCCAGAGACAGCACTTGATCTGAGCTCGAGATTCTTTGCATGCCTGACGTTCTGGGCAGATACTACAATCGCATCAGATCCTATTGGAAATTCACTTCCCCAGGCAAATGTGTTTAGCAGGCTGCTCCACTAAAATGAACGGACAATGAGTTCACTCAGCAATGCGGATTAGGTGGAAAGAGAGGGAGACTGAGAGGGAGGAAAAAAGTGTTGAAAAAGACAAGCTCTCAGGAGAAAGGGTGCTTCTGTTTCCTCTTGTACTGTCTGTGCCACATTTCATCCAGTGTGAAGCAGGGTGATCCACAAGCTGATAAATAGGTGTGGACAACAAGGCTCTTTTATGTATAATCTCCAAATACTGACGGCCTTCACATTCAGACAAATTCACACCCCATACTTCCCCTCTCCTTCTGCACCTAGTAACACATGGTTTTGAGCCCTATTGTGTGCCTGCTGTAAGTGATAAAAGCTGGTTCCTCAGTGTGCTCTACTGTGAATTCAAATGGGCCAAAAAGAGAGAGACAGAAACATACCCCAACCTTCTTTAGAAGGACAGTGTGAGGCATTCTGTGGTTACTGTCTCGCATAAACAAGCACATGACCAGGCAGAGACAGCAATCGGTCTTAGCAGGGGAGAAGGAGGTTTTCAGTTAGAGAGCCTGAAGGCTGTGAGCTTGGGTGATTTATTAAAATGAGGAAGTAGAGTTCATTTTGAATTTGTTCCTGGAGCACAGGAGGAATTCGGCACTGCTGTTTGAACAAGGCTGAGGACCAATGTTGTTGTAGGTGCTGAAGGTGGCAGAGCATGGTAATAGAGGGCCTTTTATGAGCCCTATCACACGGGTGCAGACAGTCTGCCCAGCAGGACACATACCTCCACACAAGCTTGTTTGCCATAATCTGGGTGGAGTTGGCACAGGGGACCAACAGAGTCATGCATTCTACCCTTGGTATGACCAATGGCTACACTCATAAAGCTATTTTCACCTTGTACATTGCTCCCTCACTCACCACTTGCAATATCAATGATGCATGGCAGCAGACCTTCTTCAGGATACCTCAGATGGGGATTAAAGCTTTTTCCAGCTGTACCACTGCCTGCTAAGAGAACCCAACAAGCTCATCAGGTCTTTTACAAGCTGAAGCAGTGCCCTGTGGTCCTGTTCCACAGTCTGAACTTAAACACACCATCTCTTTGTGCATTGTTTTGCATTAACAATGCCCCAAACATTATAAATCTGAACTCTACAATAAAATAAAGCATAACTCTCTCTGATTTTCTGGGCTAAACTGAAGTGTTTATATTGTGTTTACATGTTTTCTCTCCTTATGTGTCACTCTATCCTTGCAGATTGCTGTGCTAGTAAAAGTGTCAGACTAAATTACCACACTCATTAGAGCAGCTGCCTTTGAGCTTAATTCAGTTCAGTTCAATTCAATTTTCTTTACATAGCACCAAATTACAACAACAGTTCCCTCAAGACACTTTGTATTGTAAGGTTAAGACCCTACAATAATAAGAGAAAAACTCAACAATGAAATGGTCCCCTATAAGCAAGCACTTAACGACAGTGGAAAGGAAAAACTCCCTTTTTAACAGGAAGAAACCTCTGACAGAACCAGGCTCAGGGAGGGGCAGCCATCTGCTGGTTGGGGTGAAGGGAGGAAAACAGAAGAAAAGATCTGCCGTGGAAGAGAGTTAATGATTAAATGCTGCACGGTGTATAAGTAATAAGAGGCAAGTAAAGAAGAAAAACTCAGTACATCATGGGAAGCCAAGGACAGAGACAAGAGATTAATCTCTTATCTCTGGCCTAGGCTTGTTGCAGGGTAACTTAGGGAGGGTTCAGGGTCACCTTATCAAACTCTAACTTTAAGGTAAATCAAAGAGGAAAGTTTTAAGCCTAATCTTAAAAGTAGAGAGAGTGTCTTTCTAGTCCCTGTCAGTACGCTCACTACAGCATTTTGGATTAACTTAAGGCTTTTCACGGAGCTTTTAGAACAACCTGATAATAATAGAAGTAATAAATGCATGAATTAGCTTTTCAACGTCACACTGAGACAAGATATTGCGCAAATGCAAGAAAGCAGTCCCACATATTTCTTTAACATGTGCTCTTAAGGACATATCTTGGCCAAAAATGATTCCAAAATCCTCACACTGTTACTGGAGGCCTAAGTAATGCCATCCAGAATAAGTATCTGGTTAGAGACTATGTTTCTAAGATTTGTGAGGCTGAGTACAATAACTTCAGTTGTATCTGAATTTAGAAGCAGGAAATTAGAGGTCATCCAAGTCTTATGGCTTTAAGTCATTCCTGCAGTTTAACTAACTGATTTGTGTCATCTGACTTCATGGATAGATAAAGCTGGGTGTCGTTTGCATAACAATGACAATGTATGTACAGTGCCTTGCGAAAGTATTCGGCCCCCTTGAATTTTTCAACCTTTTGCCACATTTCAGGCTTCAAACATAAAGATATAAAATTATAATTTTTTGTGAAGAATCAACAACAAGTGGGACAAAGTCGTGAAGTGGAATGAAATTTATTGGATGTGTCAAACTTTTTTAACAAAAAACTGAAAAGTGGGGCGTGCAATATTATTCGGCCCCCTTGCGTTAATACTTTGTAGCGCCACCTTTTGCTGCAATTACAGCTGCAAGTCTCTTGGGGTATGTCTCTATCAGTTTTGCACATCCAGAGACTGAAATTCTCGCCCATTCTTCCTTGCATAACAGCTCGAGCTCAGTGAGGTTGGATGGAGAGCGTTTGTGAACAGCAGTCTTCAGCTCTTTCCACAGATTCTCGATTGGATTCAGGTCTGGACTTTGACTTGGTCATTCCAACACCTGGATACGTTTATTTGTGAACCATTCCATTGTAGATTTGGCTTTATGTTTTGGATCATTGTCTTGTTGGAAGATAAATCTCCATCCCAGTCTCAGGTCTCTTGCAGACTCCAACAGGTTTTCTTCCAGAATGGTCCTGTATTTGGCCCCATCCATCTTCCCATCAATTTTGACCATCTTCCCTGTCCCTGCTGACGAAAAGCAGGCCCAAACCATGATGCTGCCACCACCATGTTTGACAGTGGGGATGGTGTGTTGTGTTGCTTTTACGCCAAACATATCGTTTTGCATTGTGGCCAAACAGTTCGATTTTGGTTTCATCTGACCAGAGCACCTTCTTCCACATGTTTGGTGTGTCTCCCAGGTGGCTTGTGGCAAACTTTAAACGAGACTTTTTATGGATATCTTTGAGAAATGGCTTTCTTCTTGCCACTCTTCCATAAAGGCCAGATTTGTGCAGTGTACGACTGATTGTTGTCCTATGGACAGACTCTCCCACCTCAGCTGTAGATCTCTGCAGTTCATCCAGAGTGATCATGGGCCTCTTGGCTGCATCTCTGATCAGTCTTCTCCTTGTTTGAGATGAAAGTTTAGAGGGACGGCCGGGTCTTGGTAGATTTGCAGTGGTCTGATACTCCTTCCATTTCAATATGATTGCTTGCACAGTGCTCCTTGAGATGTTTAAAGCTTGGGAAATCTTTTTGTATCCAAATCCAGCTTTAAACTTCTCCACAACAGTATCTCAGACCTGTCTGGTGTGTTCCTTGGTCTTCATGATGCTCTCTGCACTTGGAACAGAACCCTGAGACTATCACAGAGCAGGTGCATTTATACGGAGACTTGATTACACACAGGTGGATCCTATTTATCATCATCAGTCATTTGGGACAACATTGGATCATTCAGAGATCCTCACTGAACTTCTGGAGTCAGTTTGCTGCACTGAAAGTAAAGGGGCCGAATAATATTGCACGCCCCACTTTTCAGTTTTTTATTTGTTAAAAAAGTTTGACACATCCAATAAATTTCATTCCACTTCACGACTTTGTCCCACTTGTTGTTGATTCTTCATAAAAAATTATAATTTTATATCTTTATGTTTGAAGCCTGAAATGTGGCAAAAGGTTGAAAAGTTCAAGGGGGCCGAATACTTTCGCAAGGCACTGTATGTTATGCCTTCTAATAATTATGCCTAAAGGAAGCATGTATAATGTACAGTAAATAGAATTTGTCCTAGCACTGAACCCTGTGGAATTACATAATTAACCTTAGTGTGTGAAGAAGACTCCCAATGTACATGAACAAATTGGAGTCTATTAGATAAATATGATTCAAACCACTGCAGTGCTGTACCCTTAATACTTAGTGCATACACCAATCTCTGTAATAAAATGTTATGGTCAACAGTATCAAAAGCTGCACTGAGGTCCAACAGGACAAGCACAGAGATGAGTCCACTGTCAGAGGCCATAAGAAAATTATTTGTAACCTTCACTAATGCTGTTTCTGTACTGATGAATTCTGAAACCTGACTGAAACTCTTCAAATAAACCGTTCCTCTGCAGATGATCAGTTAGCTGTTTTACAACTACTCTTTCGAGGATTTTGGAGAGAAAAGGAAGGCTGGAGATTGGCCTATAATAAGCTAAGACAGCTGGGTCAATTGATGGCTTTTTAAGTAAAGGCTTAATTACTGCCACCTTAAAGGTCTGTGATACATAGCCTATTAATAGAGATAGACTGACCATATTTAAGATTGACGCATTTATTAAAGGTAGGACTTTATGGGCAGTCTTGTAGGAATGCGGTGGTTATGAATATTTTTTTTCCTCTAATGCTTTAAATTTTATTTGTTCATGAATTCATTACTAGTTAAGGTTAAAGGAATATTCAGCTCAACAGAACTCTGATTCTCAGCCTGGCTACAGAGCTCAAAAGAAGCCTGAGGTAGTTCTTATTTTCTTCAAACAGTAATTGAAGAACTCTGTCCTAGTAAGATGCCCTAGCTTTACAGTAGGCTTTTTTTTATAAAGCAACAAACTATTTTTTCCAGGCTAAATGAAGATCTTCTAAATTAGAAATCATTTACAGGCCAAATGGGGACACATCTCTGAAGTTCGTGCAGAAAGACCCAGGACATGCCCAATGAGGCCCAGCTCTGGGCCCCAGAGCCTCGGCCCTGCCTCAGATCTCCCAGCTTGCCTTACTGAATGGTGAGCGATATTACCACACTGGCTTTACTACTTCCACATTTAAGGGATGACTTTGGTGCAATTTACAAACCACACATCATTTACAATACAGATATATAACAGGGGGAAGTCTTAATATAGAGTTCCAATTTTACATATTTGGATACCCCATAAACACCAGTGCATTTGACATATGTTGGAGCTAAAACCCCAAACTAAAAACTTTCAATTCATCAAAATCTTACTGTAAGTTCAGTGTGTCAAGTTACAGGGAAATGTGGAAATCAACACAACATTTTGTCAGGTTAAATAATCAAATTTCTTTCAAAACCATCAGTGGTTTGCTCGAACTATGCATCCAGTGTTTAAAAATGTATTTTCATTGGCTGTCTCGTTTGAAATGTACAAAAGCCCAGATAAGCATCTTGATTTGTCTTAGACTCAAGTAGCAGAGGTGGCCAGCAGGTCATTCATTAGTAGGCACTGTGTACATCTGCATTCACATTAATGAAGAAATGCCTTCAGGCATTCCTGACAAGCTTTAAGAGAAGGGGGATGTTTGATATAAAAATAATATGGGGAGAAGGTGCTGTGCTGGAGAGCGGAAAAAGTGCAGGGCTGAAGCCAAGTCAGGCGTCGAGGGCTGTGTACTGTCTGCAATTCCTACAATAATGCAGACTGTACTTTTACAGAAGTATTACACTGACCTTTTGTTAACCCCCTTTCCCTTAAAAACACTGGTTCGCTTCAGTTCTTCCACATGTTAAAGGCTGTAAATGCGCTGCAATAAGAAAAACACTTTTCATTTAAAAATGAGAAAAGTAATTTTTTTTAGCAAAGTATACAGAACAGATCACGTAATGTGTTTATCTGCTCTGAGTTTACACCATGCCAGTGTATTACAAGCTCGCTAGCTCATAGAGTTTGAATTACTCGAACTGACTAACACATAAGCAACAACTTTGTTTAGACAGCTAATGTATCTTATCAGCTTTATTTCCCTATAAACTATTTTACACAAAAGAAAAGCGCCAATAAGACTTAAAACAAACAAAAAAAAGGCAAATGAATAGATACCTATTTACTACTCACTAATTTAGACTTGATATAACTATTAAATCATTGAATGTTGTAATGTTGTATATGCACTATCACAACCTGGCTCGTAATTTGAAATTATTTATTAAACAAACTTGAACAACTAAAATAGCGACAAATGAGGTGTGAAAATCAATAGGCTCAGTTGTTTAGGGTGTGCATGTGTGGGAAGATATTTTGAAGTGTTGCAAGGGCAGTAAATAACAAAAACTAAAGGAAAACAAATGTGACACAGGGCATGTTGGCAAAAAGGCCGGTGCACAGCACACAGAAGGAAGTGTCTGCCTCAGATTTATAGTTAATTGAACACAGGGCCGAGGTGTTCCTAGCTGGCACTGACAAATCCTGCCCTGCCCACCAAAGACCCGAAACACCTGAAGATTGAAAACACACCTCAGCAACTGGATTCAGAAGCAAATTAAGATTGTTAAAGTGCAGAACAGCAATATATCGATGGGAACGATAACCCCCACCCCACCTCCATCAAGGATTGGCTGATGATTGGCTTCTTGTTTTTGACGGTGATGGACAGATTGACAGATGAAGCAAAGCAGGACTGTCTGTGGAATATGATGTTCACAAATGGCACTGTGATCTGTAGTTAAAATGTGGAGCAGGTAAAAGAGAGCCTGGAGAGGTGCAGGTAGGAGGAAAGTTAGGAGGAAAGTCAGTAGAAGCAAGAGAGTATACATGTGTGTGAATGACTGGGAGGTAGGTGGACAGGTGAACATGCAAGGAGTAGAGCTACTGATGGCAGATGAGTTTAAATATCTGGGGTTAACCATCCAAAACAACAGACAGTGTACCGAAGAGAGTGCAGGGAGGGTGTGGTGCATGGAGACAAGTGTCAGGAGTTACAATATATTTGTTACAGAAGGATAGCAGCAAGACTGAAAAGGAAGGTTTACCAGATGTTTGTGTGATCTGCTGTGATTGATTGTTTGGAGTCAGTGGTACTAACAAAAAGACTGGAGGTGAAGCTAGAGATGGCAGAGTTGAAGATGCTCCCATTTTCCTTTGAATTGACAAGGATGGACAGGATTAGAAATTAGTATACACAAGGTGTACACAAAGGATATTTAATGATGAGCTGCCAGGCGGGAGCAAAAGAGGAAGGAGGAGGCTAGCGGCAGAGTAGGAGCAGCTCTGGGGGCTGACTAGTAGGCCAGAGGCAAAGTACTTTAGGGGCTGAGTGGGAGACTAGCATTGAAGACCCTCTGGTGGCTTAGCAGGGGGCTGGCACTGGTGAAGGTGACCCTCGAAAGCTGATGAAGGAGAAGACACTCTGGAAGCCGGCATCAATAGAGGCCACAGGACACCTCTGGTAGCTTGGCTGGGGGCTGACAACAGCGGTGAGGACCCTTCAGTGACTTGACTGGGGGCTGAAGACTCAGGCTGAGGTGGTGCCGAGACCACAGGATCGGAGACCACGGGCTCCAGCTCTGGCTACGTGAATAACTCAGGCTCTGGACTCTCATGCTCTGAACTTGGACTGTGATGACTGGAGCAGCGTAAGATGTTCTGAAGGCTTGAAGGACTTAGGAAGCTTTGAAGACTTGTGAAACGTAGGAAGCTCTGAAGAATCATACGATGTAGGAAGCTCAGGATTCACAGAAGGCTGGGGCTGCTTAGCAAGGCACGCACTCTACTCTGAAAACTGGGGCTGCTCAGTAGGCATGGCAGACTCCTCCAATGACTGGGGCTGAGATTGTGTTCTAGTCGGTTTCACCCTTGGAACAGGACCGGATGCAGGGACAGGCTGGGCCCTAGCCACTCTCACACTAGAAACTGGGACAGGTATAGGGTAAACACTCTCAAAGGAGGGCCCAGGTGGAGGGGTGTAAAAACTAGTCTCTGGGTGGGCCAGCTCAGCATCGCCACAGCCATTAAAAAAGCTAATTGAGCTATAAAAACAGTCTCACATTTTTTAGACTTATAAACAGAAAACAAAGAAGTTATTTCTGCCATGTCAGAAAGACAACATAGAATTTTATATTTGGCTGGCTCACCAAAACTGTGTCAGGCTGAGCTGGCACAATAACACAATGAGCAGTCTCAGTGTGAGGGGCACAAACAACAGTCTCTGAATGAGTAGCACCAGAGACTAAAACAGTTTTACTCACTCCAAGGGATGTTTCATAGGTCCCGGTTTCATAGCGCACACAGGCAGAACGGCTGGTTCAAGCTGGGGCTGCACAGGGCACGCAGAGTCAGAAGGTTGGGGCTGCATTGGGCTCGTAGCTTTGGAGAGCTGGGAAAGTAGAGGGCATGCAGCATCATCAGGCTGGTGCTGTGCAGTACTCACAGCATCACTGGTGCTGCAGGTTCTGTTGTTGGAGACAATGCTTCCTCCTGCAGGGAGATGAAAGTGATGACCGCAATGAAGAACTGAGTTGAAGGTTAGGTGACTGAGAACTGATGGGCTAACAACATGGTGTACAGGAACAAATAAGGAATAACAAGACAGAGGAAGTAAAATTAAACTAACAAACATTGAGACACATACTTAAACATCCAAATATTACACACAGAAACAAAAGGCAAACAAACACAGAAACAAGACTAGGATGGAATAGACGCAAAAGGAATTCAGTAACCTAACACAATCTAAAAAAAAAACTAAAGGACTAGAAGCAGACATAACAAAACTCAAAAGCACTGAGAAATAATTAAGAGTTTGAACATAAATCAGTTCTCAAACCCAAACTTTAAAACACTCTGTCCAAGACCCAGGGACCATGATAGAACCATTTCCCAGTTTGGACAACCTCTCCACTTTTAAGATTAGGCTTAAAACTTTCCTTTTTGACAAAGTTTATGGCTAGGCCTGGATCCGAACCCTGAACCCTCCATTAGTTATGCTGCAATAGTTCTAGGATGCTGGGGGCTTCCCATGATGCACTGAGCACTTCTTTTCACACCACTTTGCATGTAATCATTATTAATAATCTCTAGTTCTCTTCCCCAGTGTGTCTCCTTCCCCTCATCCCCAACCGGTCACAGCAGATGGCTGTCCCTTCCTGAGCCTAATTCTACTGGAGTTAGAATAGATAGAATAGAATAGAATAGAATAGAATAGAATAGAATAGAATAGAATAGAATAGAGATTGGGTCACAGACCAGTCTCTAGGCCTGCGTGACTGGGGCTTGAGCTGGAAAAAAGAAAAAAAAAAACAGCTGCTGGTTCCAAATCAGAGAAAGAAAAAAAACCTGCACTAGACACTTTATGTTTAAACCATTCAATTTGCTTCATTAGATAACACAAAGAGCAGATACTATTGTTGGTGTGTTGAACACACATGTTGAACTTATGTTGACAAGTACAGTCTTACCACTAAACAGAAAGAGGCAAAAGCAGTCAGAGAGAACTGCTCTGGGGAGAAAGGTTTTGTAATAAGAAAAATCAAGCGACCCTGGGGAGAGGAAGAAGTAGAGAGGCAGTCTGAGAAACATAAAACAGATCTTGCCTCAGCCCTCTTATTTCATAATGTGTGAAACTGTCCAAAGGATGTCCTCCAAATTATGGAGGTTAATTGAAAATATTTACATTAGCATGACAGGTGGGAGAGGTTCAGCATCCTCTGTGTAAGGCCATGACATGCTGGCACGAAAATGGCTAATTAGCAACATACCTGATAAAGTCCATGCTCTGTGTGGTGCCTTTAAGTGAACCAAGGCCTGGTCAATCAGGCTGGAAACACAACTCTGGAAAGAGCGTGTGTAGCAAAGAAAAGAGTTGACCTTGTTGCCAGAGGTTTTCATTTCTCTATTAACCTCACGAACTTGTAAAAAAAAAAAAAATTGCTGTTGGAATACAGTGCTTAAAATGAGAAGCTGAAGACATAAACATATGTTAGAGTTCTCATTCCTTGAGTGCATCGCTTACCTTGATGAATGGAAATATCATGGCAATCACACTGAAAATTTAGAGAATGTTTTGTTCCATCTGTGTCTGGGACATTCCTGTCATTTTTTGTTACAAGTAGACTTAAAAAAAAACCTAGAACTCCCCAATTCCACAGGTTGGTCCTGAGGAAGACTGCAGTTTTTACTGTTGCACCTGGCTTAGGATATTGTTCCACTATTCACTGGCAACACTTGTCTCCCAACCACAAATACAAATGAGAAACTGCTAAATTCATTTCAAGACCTTGGCATGTTATGAAGCTATTTGGAGGACTTTGCAACACCCGCTCCTCCATGCAAGTGTTAACGTTTCCATCAGCTCAAAAACCTGAAACTAAATGAAAGCACTAAATGTTAGTGATTAATATGAGGTCTGCTTGGTTGATTCCACTAAGTGCTAAAAGTCTAAATTATAGAAGATGGCTGTGGGTGAGTCCCCATTTCTCATTTGAGGGTCACAGGAGGCCAAGGCCAGGCCACCTGAGCTTCTGGACCAACAACACTGAGTCACAGTAATTTCTGTGCTCTGTATGCAACCCTGAGCTGGGAAGTGAGGATTTTCATTAAAATCTAAGGCCTCCATGGTGCCAAGTTTAACCGCAACAGTGTGTGAGGTAAGCAGTGATATCAGAGTTTGAGAACAGTTGCATTTTTTTGATTAACTTTTCTCTACTCACCTACTAGGACCACCAGCCTGTATTTGCCTCCATTCTGCCTGCGATATGGGACGACCTTTTCATACGTGGACACATCAGCCATGTCGTACATTTCACTCTTCTTAGACTCATACATGGACTTGTCCGTCTATCTGTCTCTCCTGCTGAGACGAAAGCTTCTCCTGAACCCAGCTGCAGGTCAGCATGAACCAACAGAAGAGACAGAAAGAAACAGATTAATCAATATGAAAAAAGTGTGTCTATGAGAGTGTGTAAAATCCAATGCAACTGTATGTACACATGCACATACTGTGCACTTCGATTTATGGTTGTTTCAGGGTCTTGGCAAACACCTCCACACAGTTCATTGTCCAAGACCTCATACTGTACTGTGCAGCTCAATTTTATGACAGCTATCTTTGCTGTAGGTGAAAGAAGCACAGCGAAACCCTCGGCCAAACAGTTTCCCTGGATATCACACTCAAACACTTTACTCACATTTTCCCCTGGTGACATATGGTGGATTTTAATTTTCTTCTTATGTGCATGGACATATCTCTTAGAGACCATGGTTAGAATTTCTAGCTATTTTCCAGTTACTGTGTACAAAACATTACTGCTTTCAATCAAGACAGGAAGGAGTCATCCTTAGATTTGTGTGCGATCTTCTGCCTTCTAAAGCCAGATTTTGGTGCAGCTGACAAAATATTCACTGCAACAGAATGTGAATTTACTGTGAGCTGGTTAATGACTGCTCACATAACTATCAAGTTTTTGATGTGCAATTCATTTAAACTGCATTTCTGTATGTGTACCAGGCCTATTTATCTGTCATTTAGAGCTCTTTGGTTGGCTGCAAAGGAACAGTTGCCCCATGTGTGCAGGCTGCTTTACAGCAGTTGTCATCTCTGATTTGTTGATGGTGCACCGTGTCCTCTAACTTCTGTCTGATCCAAGCGTGTGTACGCCTTGATCTGATGATCTATGACAGTATCAAAAGGAGACATTTACCCCTAATTTGACGACTGTGGTTTCATATTTATCATAAGATATCATTTGGACCTAAAGAAGAAACCTCCTGAAGCTAGGATGTCAAATGTCTTAGCGTTGCTTGTTGCCATTCACTGTTACCGCCCTTCTCTTCCATTATTTCAGTTTTTAATCAGTATTTATTGAACTCTAAGATATGATGCAATACACTGGAGCGAAATTAAGCCAGCATGAAAATTATGGACTGAAAGAGGAATTGGGAGTTGAGACAACCCCTGAAACCTGCCTCCTTAATGCTTTCCACAACATTTTCAAACCACTGTGGGGCTGTGCAGACAAGCAGCAAATACAAAGAGTCTGCATTCTTCTCTCAGTTTGTTCTTTTCCAAACAGCTCCTTAATAAGGGATGGAGCTGCAGACCTATGCTGAGATACAAATGAAACACGCTGTAAGTCATCGAAGCAGAATAACAGTGTTTTTGCATAAGTGTGTATGTATATTAAGGAGTGTACATACAGTGTTACACTGAACATTTTGGGCAGACTTTGTTCCACTGCGGGCAAGTTGTGGCTTATGTTGTCTGTGCCATTTCTCCTGTGGTTAATCTAGTCATTCAGCACCATCAACCCCCCCCCTCCCTCACCCAGGGAATATTACCCTCTGCCACACAGTGGAAAACATACAAAGCTCATCTGCATTTCTCCTGTAAAGACATCAAACTGAAACTGATATCCACAAGGCTGACATCATTACAATAAACAGTGAGAGTTTAGTGTTAGTGATATCCTATTGAAAGCAAGCAGAAAGTTCTTAAAGTTTAAATGCAAAAACCCACACTGGCCAATCATTTAACATTATATAAACACACTACTGGCTAATTAGGCTTTAAGTAATACTATGAAAGTCATTAATTCTGTCTGAAAAACTGACATCCCGTTTGGCTCAGACCAAGGCCAGTGTCTGCTACTTTTCTAAGGGTAAGCAGGTGCACAAAGTTTAGCCATCGCTCAGCTCAAATTTATTTAAAAACGTGCTAAATTTAATTCTTGGCTAACAAGACGTTTTAGCACCCTCCCTTCAGGCCAGAATTCTTCTGACCGGCTACTTCTCACAAACAAAAAGTGGGTGGAGCTTCTTTGTTCAGATGCCCATATTAAGGAAAGGATATTAGGTTTTTAAAAAATTGTGAAAAAACATCATAGGTGCAATCACATCATCTTAACCAATGGCAACCATATTATACAGAGGGGATCGGCATGAATCTGACTGAAAATTCTGGAACAAGTCAGGTTTTGGTTACATGAAGGGAAGCCTGCTCATTTGTCATGGAAAGCCTCACAGAATGATCCAAGCATCACTAAGTTACTAACAGAAAAGGAATGCATGATATGTATGAGTTCCGATACGTCTCTTAATGGTTTGACAGGTCAAATCAAATTTGTTGTTCTGTTTTGAATTTCGAAGGAATGAGAGCTCAGAAGTGGCAGTGTCCTTGTGTGCTTTTCTGCAAAAGAGCAGGTTTCTTTGCTTAAGTTCCACACACACGCACACCTCCTAATGGTGTGCACCAGGCCGTGACTGGGTGAACTGCCACAGCTGCAACTGAAAACTTGTGCAAACACACGCATACATGCACACAAGCAATTTGATTAAAAGTCCTTTCAGTAAAACAGAAACATAAAAAAGTGAAGGAAAAAAAGATGAGCACATTTAGCACATGACACACATGCACATGACACACATGCACACACACATACACACACAGTTGCTTGGAAGTCACCTACAGTCTTGCAAGACTGTAGGTGACTGCCTACAACTTGCAAGACTGCCTACACTGCCATTTTTCAGTGTGATAATGTCTTACAGCCACGTAGGAAATTCAGTATGCATGTAAAGAAAACACCAGGATGCCTCAGCAAACTGATTATAAACTGCCCACTCACACGTCAACATCCTGTGAATGACTACAACCCCGTAACTGTAAAAGAAATGGCTACAACAGAAACAACCAAACAAAAAAGTACTATACAGTAAGAGAAATGTTCACAAAAAATAACAGATGACTGAAAAAGACTCAAGGCATGCATCTGCCAATGGGTGTCTGAAAAAGGAGAACCCTGAGAATAATGCAACAATGTATCAGGTCTTCCAGACGTCACGCGTAGGCGATCAGCAAGATGACAATGCTGAGAAGAATAAAAAATGACTGCCATTTTCCCTCCAATCAAACTTGGTTTTGTGCAAAGTGGTGAAGCAGAGAGGAAAAGGCTCATTGTGAAACCACCTGTTGTGAGGTCCCTCAGGGCCCATGGCCTAACTTTAGGAAATGGTGCTGACAGCTTCAGTGCCATCCTGGCTATGCCGGCAGGGGCCCTCTCTTCAGGACTAACAGAGACGATATCTACGGAATTAAGCAGGCATGGCAGCTGGGGATTAAGTGTGTTTTATGCTCTCGGCTCTATGCCGCGTGCTGCGGTTTAGCGCTGTAACACTCAGTCCAGTTCATGGGCACCAAATGTGGGAAGCATTACCAGCTCTGCATTATTATGCGCCCCCATTGTTGGCTGGGTTTGAGGGGATTCGGGAGTCGCATAGTAGGCAACTAGACAGGGGGAGGATGCTTTCCACACTGTCAGCCTTTACTATTCCAACAGTGATTAGAAGGAAGAGGAGTGTTGCTGCCCATGATGACAAACATTCAACACCCTGGAGCAACAGAAGAACTGCTCAGCTTGACTTATCAGTTTGCTTTACTTGCATAACACAGGGAAGCAGGCACGGCCAGTTTTCTGCAGATTTTACATGAATGTCAGTTGTTAAAATAGTCTCGCCTAATGTGGGTTGCCCACATGAGGTTGATCATTAAGCTAGTTCAAAATGGTTACACGGAGAAGACAGCAAGTAAAACGAGGGAAAATCCAGACAGAAATGCGTGTCTTTCAAATGCTCCTTCCACACAGCTGCAACAGAAGGCATCATGGTTCTGTAAAAAAAAAAGAGGAGTCTGTGGCTGAGCTCGATATTTTACTGCATTAAGGACATAACTGTTTTCAGGAGCAGCCTATGGTATGGTATGGTATGGTATGGTATGGTATGGTACCTGCGCATCCAGGATTCAGTAAACTTACATATGCTACACTGTAACATTTCCATTAAAGAAAGCGAAATGCAATGGGAGAAGTATGTTTGAAATATGTAGCAATCCACGGTGCTGAACTCATTAGCAGTGTTATCTGTGGAGAACACATTCTGGGAGGTTTCCATAGCCCTTGCATTAAGCATTTGGAAAGTGGTACCCAGCCCAAGTGTTACAGGCTTATATGGTGGAATACTGCTCAAGACCTTCAGCTGAAAGAGATCCATTTGTTTTGAACGCTATGTGTTTTTGCCTTCTATCTTATCCCAAACGATGCTTGATGTGTTGGCAACCCCCCCCCCCCCCCCCACACACACACACACATACACATATGTACTTCTCCTTGTACTGGAGACCTTGAAGTCACTATCAACAAGCCAAAAGGGACCTCTGAGTTCCAAAAGTACTGAGATTTAATGCCTGCTTTCCTGTTTGTCTCATCAGTCTAATATTCAAACGGAAAAGATGCCATACAACAAAGCCTCAGGGAAACAAAAATCCCATGTCTCTTTTCCGACTCACGGCTGTCTGGCCAGTGCATATACCTGCTCTGATTGCATCCAAATGTTGGCCATTCATTAAATTGCATATCATTTAATTCTTATGAAGTGAGACTGCTCTGTATTTGGACACAGACTGGTGGAAAAACTCACTAATTCCAAAGTACTGGCTCCTACCCGTCCACAACAATTGAACCTGCACCCTGATGAACTCATCTCATTTTGAAAATGTTTCAGTTTATAACACTTCTCAATTTTTTCCATAGCTTTCATAATTTGATTGTGAGGTGCTGATGGATATCCCAGCCCCAGTTTGTTCAGCCTGAACTGTTTTAGAGCCTTCTGCCTGCCATTCATCCTTCCTTCTGTCTTTCTCTCTGGATGGTCAGTGTCTGACATGACGGATTTTTAAGGCACATCACAACTCTGCAAAGAGAAATATCGCCTACTCATTTCTATTACAGAGGACATGTATGAGTGTCAAAAATTAAAATCTTCAGTGGAAATAATAGTCTGCTTAGTAGTCTAGTAATATCTTACTACAAAAACTAGAGATGTTTCATTCTTGAGTTTGCTGGCTGTGAAATCAGGAATCTGCTCACGCCCCAAGGACTGCTCAAGAATCACTCTGGCAGTGGACCTTACAGACATTGCATCACCGAGAGAGGCATGGAGGGAAAACAAACCAAAAACTAAGGACAACAACTGCCGACCCCCTCGCACTCTTCCTTTATTTCCCCATGCAACCTCAGTAGCATTGCAAAAGCATCTGTAAGTTCTAAGATTTCAAACTTTTAGGGACAAGCCAACTTTAAATCATACAACCACATCCAACAGGCTGAAAAGCCATGCAGCAAGTACTCTCACAGAGAAGATGTTATTATAACTCACTATTTTTTCTTCTGCTTCTCCCGAGGTTCTCTCATTTCATTTAAACCTCGTTCTGGGCTGCTGGAATCAAGAAATTCTGCTAACCCACTACAATGCTGTTACTGAGGAGGAAGAGGAGAGGCTTAGGTCACTGACCTCATAGAGGAGGCAGGGTGACAGAGAGGGCACGCCTGAAGGGGACAGAGAGGAGGGGGAAAACAGAATAATGTTTGGCAGAGTTTGGCCTTGGGAGTGACCCTGATTGAGCTTGGCAGACATGGCTCAAACTTAGTATTTATAAACTTGCATGTGCGCTGGATAGCCTGTGAAATCTGGAGTCTAACTGGCATAGTGTGCAAGGAGAGTTCTCAGGGCAGTTCACCTCTTGACCTCATCATCTGAATATAGACAAAATCTGATATAAAGAGAAAGAAATAAAGACAAATGGAGAGAGAACTGAATAGACACATTTGTGTACAAGCCAGCTAGGATGGCCTGTGGTCCTCCAGAGGGACGATACCTTATGATTTGTCAAAAAAAAAAAAATGACAGTGGTAATAAAAACATGATGGGAAACATTTTCTGTACAAGACAGGGAATTGAAAGCGGCTCTCTGGAACGGGTTGCAGAACCAAAGTGGGCCATGGTAATTGTCATTAAGTTTGACTGGAACCACATCAACAAGACCGACCTTCGGCCGGACCTCCAGAATACAGCGAGGCAAACAAACCTTCCTTTTAAACCAACTCCATCCAGAACCTCTGAAAGAAATCTTGAGACCCACAGCAGAGGCAGAACAGGATAACTACTACATACTGCAAATCCATGACATGATCTGCCAGTGAACTCATGCTGTCAGCAAGAGAGCAGAAATAACACAGCATAGTCAGAACGTACTGAACTACTCTGTGTTTTTATATGGGAGTCCAAGTAAAATTAGTTGCACCACAAACACTCTGAGTTAGAAGAACAGGTCAAAGACATTATAAAAAGCAATTGTTGTGTCCCATGTAACAAGTTTGATATAATATGACTTAAAAGATGATATTTGAAGGATTAATGGGAGGATTAATGGGAGGAAACATAACTCAAACACTTGGCCACTGTCTTCACCTTTGATGTAACAATGAAATAGCCACATCTGGATGGAAGAGAAGACGAGAAGAAAAAAGAAGACAATGTCTCACCTACGTGGAATCTGCTACTATAATCAGCATCCTCTGGTGATGAGAAGGAAAAAAAGAAGCCAAAAGAGAACCACAACATCATGTTAAAGAGAACGAGAAGAAATGAGAGCTACCCCACTAAATACAAGAAAGGTAAAGGGCATGTCCACAAAAATGCTCTTTTTTTTTTTCTTTTTACAAGTCTAAGGATACTCAAAAATGTTGACAATCTCTGTTATCTGGCATAAGCCCAATTTAGCCTTACAGTCCACTACATCGCTGGCAGTGGCTTTGGATGATTTTCTGAAGACAGTGGATCATTTTGTGCTCTGACTGAATCCAGCAAATATTACTTATGACGGGATGATTCTCCAGAATGATGTCCACACTTATGAAAATGAGTTTAGGAAAGATGAGGCTTTGTAAAATGCTAAAGCCAATAAAATTAAAAAGAGTAAAGTGACCATGACGTGATCTGACGTTACTCTTTAGTGGCAAATAGTTTTGATGGGTCAAATGGAGAACAGGAGGGATGGGAAGATGAGCTGAGAGGCAAAACTCTCATTACACACAAATATTATGAAGGGGAACCAATCACAGATGGTTGGTTAGTAAAGTCCTACTCAACGGGAAATGCCAGAAAAGTAGTACCTTCGATCTCTTCAGCTTTGAGTGCAAGAGAAGCAAGGAATGAAAATGAGTTAAAGCTAGAGGAAATGATAGATTAGGGAAAAAAATTATATAAGCTGAGGCTTGAGGTAAGAATATAAGATGAAACCTACCAAAGTCTACTGCCACATCATCTTAGAAAAACAGAGCAAAAGACAACAGAGAAAATATTAGAAAAACATTTTAAGGATGAGTCACCACACCCATAAACATCTTGTCCAGGTTCAGTTCAGTCATTTCTCACAAAACTGAAATAGCTCATAATTCTATTAAACTTTGTTATATTTGTGAAAAATGCTGAGCTTGACCACTACACATTAACTCACAGTAATCACACACTAATCAGACAGTAATTACTCTAAGGTTACTACTCTTTTAACTATGTAGGGTTAAAATAATAAGATAATTTGACGAAAAAAATAATCACAGCTCAGGAGCCGCTTGGTTGTTCTGAAAAACCTGTGGTCTTCATCAGGTACACTCAGCTGACAAAACATAAGAGAATGAAACTTCTGCAGAAAATCAGAACCTTACGTTTTTTTCTATTTAGGTGATGACAGCTGAGCTGTGATTTTTTTAAACATTTATTTGACACTTATTTAACCAGCAAAACAGAAATCTTGAGATTTAAAATATCTGTTGTGTACTGGGCCAAGATCAACAGCATTAATCCTGACATGTTTTTTTGACAGTGGGAGTAAACAGAACTGTCATAGAAACCTCACAAAAGCATGAGGAAAGCAGATGCAAAGAAGTAATAACTACTGAGACATGCTGCTGATTACAACTACAAAATACAAGTAAATGGACCCTGAGTTCAGGATTGAGAACAAACATTCATTTTCTACTGTTTCTATTTTGATAGAAAACATGTATATATGTATGTACATCCATTGTTACCTAGTGAGACACAGTCTGAGGTACCTCTCTGTGGTGCAGCCACTGTGACTTTACAGAAAAAAAAATACATTTAGATTCATAACCCTGCAAAACACTGTGTAATATTGATAAAGTCACCTGTACCCAAATATTAAACCGAGTACTTTTTTACCAAGCAATTTTAAAGGCGTGTGTTCTACAGTGAAATGTCTTCTCTGAATTTAAGGTAGCTTTTGAATTTACTCCAGATGTTCATGTGTGCCCTGCAAGAAGCTATAAGATGATGGTTTGAAAAAGGCTGCAGAGACAGGGTCTGCTGTGAACATTTGGAGGCATTTAGAGATGCTTCCTCCCCTTCCCACTCTCCCAGTTTGTCCAAGCAAGGTTAAATCAAAACATACATAACACCATCTACCACAGTATGAGGCTCACCTTACAGAACTGTGTTCATTTCCTAGAGCGCACAACAGCTCAGGCAGCTATTACGTCACAGCTTGAATTAACGGCAAGCCAAAACAACAGTTAGGACTTATCACTGCAAGGTTGTTTCAGGCTAGAAGCATTGGGGCTGAGAGTGGCGACTGTTCTGAAGTGTATCTGTCTTTATCTGACATCTTGTTTTGCATGTTAGTGGTCACGTCAGTTTCCCACTGATGTTGCCCTCCTCCTGCCCTAATGTGACATTTTAAGTTGAACCAGCACCTAAA
>JAMQGT020000816.1:0-21045 GCA_024447675.2 Pterophyllum scalare | reverse complement strand
ACGTCTTCCTCCTCAAATAAAAACAGCATTTAACTCTCTGAATGTTCCTCTCAGTGTTTTCACCTCTGCTCTCAGGATGAGGGCGAGTCGGTTCAGAACAATAACTGATTCTTCTGAGGAGATGGACAACAAGATATTTACAGCTCTGATGAGGAGAATTGATTTGTGCTGGTTTCTTCTCACTTTGGAAGACTGAAGGCAGAAGGAGAAGAAACAAAGTTAACACCTGGAGATGTTTCTAATATTGTGGACATGATTTTAGAAACACTATTTACTCCTTTCTTCTTGCTCATGGGTGAAGAGCAGGAGAAGATGATGGACACTTGAAATGGTGACCTGGCCTGTGTTTGTGCCTAATCATAACCTACACACACATGTACAGTAATAACCCCTCAGACTAGCCGTGTCCTTTCATATCCATGTTTGGAGGGTCTCACAGAAAGATGGAGGGGTGTTGTTCACCTTGCTGGTCCCAGGTCAGCCATGAGGGTCCAAAACGTTTGCTGTAAGTCCATCACACTCTCAAGCCCTTCTTGGTGGAGTGGGGCTCCTGCTGTCGCTCTCTTCATTGTAATCTTCCTCTTTGCAGCCCAAGCTGGCCTCTTTAAACACCAACAGAGCACCAACATGAGGACGTTGTCCTCTGTGCTGTAGTCCTTCATCTCAGTGTCTTCTGTAAACAGCAGCGATGACTCTGGTGATGTTGTCGATCTCCAGAGTGCGCTCACAGTTCCTCGGATCTGCCTTCAGCACAGAAAGCTCCGCCTTCTCAGGAAGAACTGGAGTAAAGGTTGGAGGAAAGGTGGAGCCTGCAGGCAGCACCATCACACCAGGTGGAGCGTCAGGGTGTCTCATCAGCTGCACTGAGTGGAAGAGTCCCTGAAAGAAGAAAAGGAAAATCCTTGTACCTGGAGACCAAGTGATGGTACAGGCTGAGGATCAGGTTCTAATGGAGTCCAGACTGCTGCCACTCAAAGGACGTTCCTCATGTTTGTCACAAACATCTGACATACTGAAAATGGCCCCTAAACATGTTATCTGCATTAATCATGATGTGATCAAACAAAGGTTAAGACATGGCTTCATATCATCATCTGCTACAGTAAGAGGCTCCCAGCAGTTTGAACCCTTATCATGTGGTAGAAGGTGAGAAAAATTAAATTGCATCTGTTATTGATTATTTTTCCTCAGTGAATAAAGGACAAATGTTTCAAAGTAAACTCCAGTAAGTTAATTAATAAACAGTGATTAAACCAAATAATGAACAATTAATTAATACACTAGACAGAGAGCAACAGATAGATAATGCTAGACTAACTTCTCTGTCTCAGTGCATCTTATCCTGGAGGCCACAGAACGTACAGTTAGAACATCACCAACGTCACCATGTTCTGTTATTGATCTGGACAAGATTGATCAATGACTAATTAAAACATCAGGAAGATAATGTGCTTTATGACTCCACTGCTGCTGAGAGGAATCTGGGTCATCGAAACCAGCTTGGACGAGTCTGAAGAGAAGGCCCGACTCACAGCAGCCAGAATGATACAGATAGATAAGAGGCAGTATGAAGATGTTATGGTGAGACAGGAACACACAGAGCACACTCTGACTCTGGGTCCACACATGCATGTGTGTCTTTGTCTGATTCTTTAATATAATAAATGTCTTATTCTTTTTTAATTAAAGTGTTTCAGGTGTCCTCCTTCATAAATAACCTGATTACCTGTCACTACATTCAAACAAATCTTTATATCATTGTGGACTTTGTTTTATGTTTACATGGAAAAGCCTTTTTTTGTACAGTTACCTTTAAATGTTAATGATAAATTTCTGTTATATGTTCATGAATGCTTCATATTTAGTTAAAGTAGTTAAAGGTATCCAGTTGAAACAGCTGTTATGTCATTTGACTGTCAGAGATCCAACTTAGAAGTCCATGAAGTGAGCAGCAGAGCAGCCGCTGCTTCTCTGGATTCAGACACACTGAACAGTTTTGCTCTGCATTTCAGAGGTTGGCACAAACACTCACACTGACGAACCCAACCTTGTGATATGGCACAGTGAACTCCCTGTTTACTGCCTCTGCTTTCACAGAGCCAGGTGATGCCCTCGTCAAGAAGGTGATATTCAACAAAAATACAGCAAGCATGATCTATAATACTATAACAATTTTAGACTCATGAAAGAAATGAATTACTGACCTATGTTTTATTAACTGTCATTCAGTATGTGTCACATCTAGGCATAATCACAGTCTCATGAAGAACATCTGGTCTGTAGTCTGGTTATTCAGTTGTCTGGTGTGTGCTGAACCATGAATGTTTATAACACTTTGAAATGTCTGTATTCATTTTAGATGAGGCTGGTGGTATTGCCAGGGTACCGAGCCTGTCTCTTCCAAATCATAGCAGCCCAGTAAATGCTGCTGGGCTCCCTGATGGCCTGGCCCTGAAAAAGCCCTCCTGCTGTGGAAGAAAACAGTTAGCAGCCATTCTGTAGTCTGCAGAGCAGATTTCATTTCAGATAGGTAAGAGGTTTATATATATACTATGTATGAATCTCATCTATCCATAGAGCACCTTTAAGCATGTACTGAGGGGCTAGATGTTGAACTTGAGCATTTACCTGTTTACCATTAGTTGGAGACAGTGTTCTCCTTTGTTGGCCTGAGTCTTTGGACACTTTCTCCCTCTGTTTCTCTTCAGGTGCTGAAGAGGCACTTGAAACATCTGGTTCTGTTGTGGTGATGGCTCCAGAGGGCATGCAAGGTTTGATGTTTCACATCTTATATTTCAATGTTTCTTAGGTATAACTGATGTAGGTCCTAGCCCAAGAGTCAGAGCCTTAATGCTAGAACCAAAAATAAGTCATTCTTCATTAGAGATTCTCTGCCCACACTAGAGGACAGGGGCATTCAGCTCCAGGCCTCGAGAGCCGGTGTCCTGCAGGTTTTAGATGTGTCCCTTCTTCAACACACCTGAGTCAAATATAGAAGTAATTAGCAGGACTCTGGAGAACTCGACTGCACACTGAGGAGGTGATTCAGCCATTTGATTCAGCTGTGTTGGATCAGCTGCAGGACACCGGCCCTCGAGGCGTGGAGGTGAACACCCCTGCTATAGGACATAATAAGTGGCTAGTTTTTGGCTCTCGATTAAACACTTCATATTTGCATTATGTAGGAGTAGAAAAGATGAGCATCAGTTTGGGATCTCAGTCAGTATATATATATTAAATCACACAGCCACATGTGTAGAACTGAAGCTGTCATGGAATATAATATTTATTAGCACAACCCATGGGCTGAAGCTGTCAACTGGACTACACAAAACATCTATCTATCTATCTATCTATCTATCTATCTATCTATCTATCTATCTATCTATCTATCTATCTATCTATCTATCTATCTATCTATCTATCTATCTATCTATCTATCTATCTATCTATCTATCTACATATATATGGGTATTGCCAGTTTGTTTTTGTTTTGTTGCCCTAATCAAACTTTTAGTCAGTTGAATTAAAGATGATGCAGACTGTGTATGATCTGTGTGACAGTCTTATATGGGCATCCACAGTTATGCATATGGATTCATATAATACACTTTGTAAGGAGGGACCTACAAAACAGTGTAAAGAACTTTGTAGTTTTGTGTTTGGCTCAGGCACTGAGAGGAAATCAGACACAAACTGTGGAAGCAATCTTAGAGGAAATGTGTGGAAACAGTACGTTTCTTGTATGTGTACAAGTTGTTTAAAAGTATTTGTTAATTACTACTGATTACATTAACTGGCATCTGGCAATAACAATTAAAAAGTAAATGAAAATTAAATAAATGAGATCTTCTTGAAAGACTCTTCTCATTGCCATGCATAACGAACAGTGATCTGTCTGTGAACAGCCTCAGGTTCAAAGTGCAATGTACTCGATGAGCCTCTCGGCCTATAAGGACCCCTCCCCTCCCCTATGCTGGGCCTTTTTAGGACCCCTGTCCCGAGTTCTGCAGGCGTGCATCATTGGAGTTTCTGCTCTCTGAACACGGCATTACTTAGGCACAAGATCTTCATTATCGTGACAACATTCATTGTTAATTAACATAACTGTCATCACCACCACCATCGGCAAAATAGTCTTCATCATCCTCATCATCATCGTCATTATCATGGCGACCGCCACAGTACAGTAAAGCATTCAGATCAGATGACAGAGAATTAGACTGTGTCGGGTGAACATGTGACGGAGGAGCGACAGCTGAAGCGTCATCGTAGCATCATACAGTTTCCTTTCCAACAGCATAATGCTGAGACCAAGAGCAGCTTTGGAGCCAGGGTCCTTAGTGGTGTTTATCGATGACTGCAAGGAAGCACGTTGCTGGTGGAGGTGTTGGATGACACTGTCCATCTCCCGCTGAAGCAGGAGCTTCTCCTCAGCCGCTCTGGTCTTTAAATGCAACGCATCAATGGCTCGCCTTTTCAGGGCCCTTGGAATATTGCCTTCTTCTGTCTGAAAGAAATTAGGAGGAAAACGGACTCTTTAGTACAAATAATATTGTAAACAGTAAATATGAATTGACTGGAAACCAGCATTTGAAATATACCCACTTGTTCATGAAGGCATGCGTACAAAGGCAAGGAGACATCACACACATCTTGAAACTCTACCTGTGATGTGAAGATGGTGATCTGAGGTGGCCACCGCAGACTGTGGTACTCCATTACCATCTTCTTCAGTCTCCTGTTACAGCGTTTATCTGCTTCCACAGCCTTATAGCGATTCCTCGTCCTTCTGTAACAGAGCAGTTTGTCTCAGTGTGACTCATTAGTAGTCAGTTCATGTTAACAGCAAATGCAGAAATATATTCACCTAAATCTGCTGATTTTCTCCTCCCATAATGCAATAGTGCATCAGTCAGTCCAAACCCACGAACCCTTCGTGTGCTGCACATGATCTGAGACTACAGACACGCTCATGGTGTACGGCTGTATACTGTGCAGCAGTTTCAGCGTACGGAGAGAATAATGTATGTGTATGGATGTAGTTAATACCTGGCACTGCAGTTCATGCCCACAAACATGAAAGGCTGGTGCAGCCAGGGAAACACTGTGTGGTGCTCCTCTGTTTTTCTGATGAACACAAAACAGTGTTATTAGTAAAACTTTTATTTCCTTGTGCCACACTGTGAAGAAGATCCTCACATGCTTGTATGAGGAGAGCACACATGCAATGAAAGGCAGATCGATGTTCTTGCTCTGGTACCTTCTCACCAGCTCACTGATGATATATGCTGGATATGAGAGCCTGGTTTTAAAAACAGCACAAACCAAAATAAGTCTCTGAGCATCATAATGCTTGATATTTAATAAGTGGAAATTAAACCAGAATAACAAATCTGGGAAACATTTGGGGATTTAACATGTTTGACAATAGATCATAGACTTCAGCATTGATTAATAAACTCACCGTTCTCCATGAGTCCTGTTCACAAACATCAATGGTATTTCATGATGACACGCAGCTCCAAATACTCCAATTACATCTAGTTTTTTTTTTTTTTTTGCTGGTTTGGGGACCAAAGTAAATTCCCAGCTTTGTAGTTGCTACAGTCCTGATTAAGAAAATGTCCTCAGTCAAGTTATAATTATTGTTACAACATACAGATTATGTGAAAGAAACTTCTACTCCACATGTGAACAGGAAAATCTCTCTTTTCACAGACAGACAGATTTTAAAAGTTCGATTCAAGATTTACTCGCCTCAGCTGGTTTGGAGCTCTCAGGATGTGGTGAGAGATATTCCTCTACATCTGCGTCCTTCACAAACATGCTGTGACCATGCAAGGGTGCAGCCACACTTGTTCCTGCACTCTGTTTTCTTACAAGGCCAGAGTTGGTCCACCACGGTCAGATCATTGTGCCATCAGTGTGAACACAAACATTCAGAGTCAATGATGCTTCTGATTTCTCACTGATGGAAGCAAATTTGGATGGGATCAGAAAGCCCAACATGAGTCAAAGACCTTTCAAATTATGATATGAATTTCTATTTCCAACCTTTGGACATGCTGGGCATACTGTCCCATCATCAAATAGACTACAAAGAGCAGCTGAGCTTCTGCGTCTGAGAGGTGGTGATGAAAGGGGGAAAGTGATTCTCCCAGCAGGGCTCTGTACAGCTAACCTACAGCAGAAACAGTAAAGGCTGAAAATGTTTCATTTCCCAGATGAAAAGGTACATTTACGAGTGAAACCCAAGCAACTGGGCAGCAGAATCTTAAAGACCATTTACAAAATCTTCAGCTGTCTAACCAAGGTAATAATGCTTTAATGGTTTGGTTAATATGATCAATATGGAACTATGACACTGAGCAGCTGCCATAACTGTTAATATGAGCAACATCACCAAGGAAATAAAGGAAAGGAAACGTGTTACACTTTTGTTCGGTGTCCCAAACTAGTCTCTATCTTTGAATGATCAGCATTATGTTCTTCTTTGGAATCATAATCTTTTGTCCTCATTTGCTCATTTGATGAACTACTGATATAAGCAGCTCTTTAATGAAGGAAGGAAAATCTCATTGTTGGAGCAGAAACAGAGACTTATAACTATCTCTGATATCATTATTCATTTACTATATTGCTGAGATATCAGGTTGAAATGGTGTCACATGACCTCAGGAAATGTCAGATTGTCAGAGCCTCACTGTAAAGAGAGCTGATGGAAGAGCTGAAGCAGCTCTGCTGAAGGCTGTCTGAGGCTCGTCCGCTGCAGCCAAAGCCCATACTGTAACAGGGAGCAAGCTTCAGGCTCACACACTCTAGAGCTGGCCCACCAAAAAGAGGGAACGATAAAATGTCAATCAGGATTTTTTATTTCCCTCCTAAGACCCTGGGTCCTCATGGGAACATTAAATGTTGACTCGCAACTTACACTTCATTCTGGCAAGTAATGCATTATAATTTATTCATTGCTGACTTGATTTTTTTTATGCTGTAAAATAAGTCTATGATCCCTATATGACGACTTCTTCTGGCTGTGTTGTGTGTTGTTCTGGTATGTGTTGAAGAAATCCTTCGCCGACACAGTCTCAAAGAATAACATAAAGTTTATTACAAAAAGACAATGTCACAGCAGACGCTCGAGGCATCTGGGCGAGGAACGGGGTCACAAAGGTTATGTAGTGTTGGCCAAACCCCCACATCCCTAACTTTCCATATATGACTATAAGAAACAGCTTCAGCCATCCCCCCAGATGCATATCCTATAGCTGGACATGCGGTCAATTCCTTATCTGGAGAGCAAGAAAGCGTACAAGGGGCCCTTTGAGCATTACTTTGTGCTGATGTCAAACCTTTATGTTGAATTCAAGTTACCCTTTTTGCACGAACTCAATACAGGCCTTTAAGAAGAAACCATACATACATATATAGAGTTTAACATAGCAGTACAGACGCTACATATTTCCCTTCAAACTAAGTCTCGATAGACAGAGAACACAGTAATGGTTACCCTTACATCAGACTACAGTTTGTCCCATTACATAATGTTAACAAAAGCTTTCCTAACTTCCTGTGAGGTGTGGGAGCACAAACCTCTGCCTAGCAGCTATCTTCCTTAATGCAGTCAAGGCTGGAGATATTCTTCCCAAAGGAACTCAAAACAGAAAGAATGGAGCATTAATGATTATCACGTGACCATTTAGCAAATACACAGGAAAGCCTCAGTAAATAAAATCAGAAAAATGTCCATTAGATCAGCTGGTCGACACATCGGTCCTCTCTATGGACCTGTCCTTACCTGTCCTTACCTGTCCATCACTGTCCCTAGAATCAAGCAAAAGAAAAAACATGTGAGGTCCCAATGTGCTTACCAAATGACAGAAACATCATTCTCAAATTGATTTAACCAAGAAATGTTATGCTTACATGAAAAATTGTCATAAGTTAAGTCAAACTATCATGTTACTGTGGTGCACATACAATGAATCAGTACTTTATCATCATGTGAACAGAAGCATATCATGCTGCACTTCTCCATGTGGGTCCATGATGTGTTGATTCCAGACATTCCCGTTCATTTTATTGTCCATTTCATATGAACCACTCAGCAGGTTCCTGAACACTTCCTGAAAAAGACAAGAAACTCTGAACACTATCTTTGTAACGGCAACAAACAAAACTGAAACCATCAAACGTTAATTATTTCCTTTTTAGATAAATGTGAAATCTCCTCATTTTTGCATTTCCAATTTATCTTACTTTTCTCTCATTTCCCCCCTTGGAAAACATCCCCACTTGTATATGAGATATAAACAAACAGAGAAAATTAATAATGGTTATTAACATTAATTAAGTAACAACTAATAATAAAAACAGATATGAAGGTTATAATGAGAGTAAATGTAGAAAGTCTAATAAGATGACACATCAAAATGGGCATTGCTCCACCACGCGTTCCATCATCACATCATTATCAACATCCAAGTTCGTGGCCTGCATGCTGACAAATCTCAACAACACAGTTTTAAAACAGCATATTCATTGCTTTCATAAATTTCTTGGCTCTGTGGATATTAAACAGCACCAAGGTGCTACTCAATAAACATTTTTTTCAAGATCAATCTCACAGTCTTATCCACAAACTCTCTTCCATCGTCTGAGGATATCCGATCTGGAAATCTCCATCTGCTTATCACGTCTCTGCAGAAAGATTTAGCAACAGATTGCACGTATTTTCATTTTGTTGGATAAGCCTCGGGCCACCTTGAAAATCTGTCAACCACTACGAGCATGTATCTTTTTCCATCAACTGGTTTTATCGTGTCAACAAAACACCCAGCGCTCAATTTGTCATTCACACGATAACGAGGCCCATCGCTCCAAAACTCCAGATCTGGTTCAGGCAGTGGCAGGGCTTGCAGATCTGACCTGAGTCTGGAATATCTGTCAGCCTCTCGCACACAGTCATGTGGTTCACCATCTTCTCGCAGCAGAGTTACATGTGGCACAGTTTTCTCAATGTTGAATTCTTCCTGCAAAAATTTACTTTTCTCGATCTTCATAGCTGCGCCTTGTGGTCCTAAAATTATGCAGCTTGAAGAGAGTTGAACCTGTTCTGGCCGACAACTCAACCATTCTTCTGAGTTTGGTTTTGTAGCATCTTTGAAGTACTTAAGTGTGCAAGGCAATGGGTATTCAGGAAGTTTTGCTTTCGGCATGTTTGCCACAAAGATTTTCCCATAACTTGACTGGCTCCATGAAGTCTGCACTCAAATTTCCGATCCAAAATACTACAGATATATTAATCACTCAATCAGTAAATACTAAATTGCCAACGCCAGAAGAGATACAGACCTGCTGACACAAAAAACTCAAATTTGTCCAAAGTCTGCACAAAATTGGTCAAACCAGCAATGAATCCCTGTTTGATGACACCAGAAATGTCCCAACCAGAAACCCCATAAATGTCCAAATGTACCAGAGAACTGAACTCAAGCAGATGTTCTGTAGGAAATACCAAATTAGACATATGTCTCTAAAATGTGTAAATGAAAACAGAGTAAATATGTACTCTTAAATGTTTAGAGAACATATCAGAAAGAGTGTGAGAATAAGAAGAACACTGACCTTTAAAGGAGGCTGATCCAGAGGCCTTCAGGCTGTCAGCTGTCAGTCTAAACACGAAGTCCTCTTACATAAAGATTCACAAAAACAAGATCATTAATAAATATAAACTATAAATCCCTCAAAGAAGTGTCTGAATTTCTAACAATAGCAGACAACTCATGTGTTGTGTATTTTATCATTACCAATAATATAACATCTTGAACCTCTATGTTACCTTCATAAGGTGAGATGCCACACCCACACACAGAAACTCTCAAAGTAAACAGGGAAGGAGGGGGAACGCCTCCTAATAAACACACAAAGGACAAGCCCAATTTACACACACCCAGCCTCCACAAAATGGCGAACACACACACCCACAAACCAAATGAACGCCTGTCCAAAAGACCCACAAAGCCACATGTGAATGGTTTACAGCCCTGAGCAGGCAGAAGTCCCACAGTATATGTAACACACTCCAAAAGCAATATTCACAGCAACAAATTATCATTTTTATGTACAAAGCACCACTACACACAACTACAAATGCAGCCAAACCATCTCTTTTTCTAATATTAACACCAATTGTCAAATCCCCTAATCAACCTATTTAACTCTACACAACTTTTTACTCACAAACCCTTCCTCAAACACAAACACACACAGAGACACGCCCAAGAACACACACAGACACACACACACAAACCAGGTCTCCTTCATTCATACTGATAGCATGCTTTATTAATGCTGCTTCTTTCCTTTTATTTCCTTTATTTCTCTCTTTTCCTTTTTTATGCTACCTTAATGAGGTAAATATTCAAACAGAAGGAGCTTCTTCCACGTTTCATCAAACATGTACCGAGTGGGGACCTCTCTATGGAATATCTGTTGTCACTCCTGCAGTTTTATTCCTTCATAAAACTGACCTAATAAAACAATTCTAATGTTTCACTTAGGATTTAGGCCTGCCTAACGCAGCCTGCAGAAGACGGATTTCTTACCTTTTATCCTTATTCATCTTACCCTTCTATCCTTTACATCTTATTTCCTCTTTACAGGGGCTGGCTTTTACAGTTTATTCTGAAGAAGAAAAGGATTTTTAAACCCAAATTACTTGTTCTTATGTTTTAGAATAAATTGAGGGACCTCAAAACCCTACTTCCCTATTTTTGGGGAGCAGCTTTAACAATTAATCTTGAATCAAAGGACTTCAAAACCCAAATTGTTTGCTTTTATGATTCAAAATTAATTGAGGGACCTCGAAACCCTGCATCCCGGCTTTTATGCGATGTGATCTGAAACATCGGTCCCTCTAAACCGTTACATGGTTGCTTTTCTATCGCACAACAGACCGCAAGGACCTCGAAACCTGCTGGACCCCGAGGGAGGGCATTCTCGGTGAGGTGATCAGTCCTCACCTGGACTTTCACCGGCGTCAGCCTTTAATCCAGCCTTTCATCACACTGGGTCACATAATTTTAAAGTAATTTAAAAAATTAAATTCAGGCACAGAAGGCAGTCAATTAATCTCTAATTATGGTTATTTTTCATATCTAAAGACTGAAGTCAAAACACAGGGTCCTGTTAAATACGTAACAATTTAAAAGCCACCAAATTATTTGATGAGTGTGCTTTTATGTTCATGTGTATCACGTGTCAGTCCGAGTTTAACATAGAGAACAATAACTTCATTCTGACCCCAGATCTGTCTGTGAAAGCTGAGCTTCCTATAAGTGTGCAGTTATGGAGATCTTATGGAGTCTTCAGAGACTCACACTGTGATGTGACAGAGCTGAGGTTACACAGTTATGAAGTTATGATTTAGAAAGCAGCATGTTCTACCGTTCAGTTTGTTTTGGATGCAAAAAAAATTATTCTGGTTTTATGAATAAATAAACTGTAACGCGCTGTATTCCTGGCAGTGTGATTGGCGGCTGAGCCCCCCCCCCCCCGCACACACACACATTTAAAAACCTGTAAAGTGAAAGTGAAAGTGCGCTGGTGTTTGAGCGCCAGTCTGAGAGCCGCAGTCACGGATTGTTGTGTTGGTGAGGATCAGATTGAAGTTTCTCCTGCAGGATGAAGATGCTGCTGCTCCTCTTACTCGGTAAGAAAGCCGCTCTGATCCTCTCTGAACGCGCACATAGCAGGACTCTGGAAACCTGCGCTCTGCTCTCCTCGGTCCTCCTCCGTCAAACGGATCGGCCTCCATCGAGTCCTGCTTTTGCTTCTGACTCCACATTTGAACCTCAGCTCAAATATCTCCGAGTTTATCGCTTCAGTTTTCCATGAGAAGAATCAGTTTATGATCAGGAGGCTGCGCACGGAGCAGCAGGGAGGTGTTAGCAGAGACAGCTCCACCTGCAGCCTCGCTGCTGCTCCCCTGCTGCGTCCTCAGGTGTCTCCACCTGCCGCTGCTGTTTGCCCTGAGCTGCCATATTGTTAACTACACCTGCAATAATTCAATTGAACAACAAAAATAGTTGACTTAGAATTTTAATGTCTACGCGTCATAATCTAAAACCACAAAACTATTCCAGTCCACTTTTTTTAAGCTGCAGAGACTAAAACCACATGTGTGATTTTGTAGCTACAAAATAATACAGGAAGATATGGGAGCAGTATATCCTCCATTATCTGCCAATAGAAACAATACTAACGGAGAAGAAAGTAACCTGAACAACAACCATGGTGGAGCAGAGAGGAGGGTGGAGAAAGTGAGGAGAATGGAGACAGAGGTGTGGGCCAGAAACTAAAATAAAGCTGAATGCAGAATATGTAAAGCAGAGCTTTCCTTCCACGGCAGCATCGCTGCAATACTGTGACGTCACTCTGGATGGGTACGTTAGTGAGTCACTGATACCTGTTAGTGTTTGTACAGGAATGTCCTGTTAGCTTACCTGTTGGAGATGAGCTCACATGGGTCATGTTTGCTGAGCGCCACCATTTCAGTGATGTGAGCTCACCTGTGAAAGCACAGGAGCAGCTATGCTGGCAGCAACGACTGCTAATCTGACACACCGGGCATGGTCGGCCGACACCCCTCAGGGGCCGAGGATATTGGATTTTTTTTTCTAAGAGACCGGCCCACAATTTAGAGGGGTAACCTAATCCACCAGGGGGCCCTAAAGCTCCCCCACATTTGACATTAAACGTTTTTGGTTTGTTTTAATTTTTTACAAATGCCAATTTCCTAAAAGAAGAGAAGAGACTATTCTAACTGTCCAGATTTGTACACTTGTAACAACATTAATTTAATGAGTAGGCTACACTCTAATATTTCTGTCTCAGACTGATGCTGAAAAACTAATCCTTGCATTTATTACTTCTAGGCTGGACTACTGTAATTCATTATTATCAGGCTGTCCTAAAAGCTCCCTGAAAAGCCTTCAGCTGATCCAAAATGCTGCAGCTAGAGTACTGACAGGGACTAGAAAGAGAGCAGATTTCTCCCATATTGGCTTCTCTTCATTGGCTCCCTGTTAAATCTAGAATAGAATTTAAAATCCTTCTCCTAACATACAAGGTCTTGAATAATCAGGCCCCATCTTATCTCAAAGACCTCATAGTACCGTATCACCCCAATAGAGCACTTCGTTCTCAGACTGCTGGCTTACTTGTGGTTCCTAGGATACTTCAGAGTAGAATGGGAGGCAGAGCCTTCAGCTTTCAGGCCCCTCTTCTGTGGAACCAGCTCCCAGCTTGGATTCAGGAGACAGACACCCTCTCTATTTTTAAGATCAGGATGATTGTTGGGTTGACTACATGTGCAGTCCATTATTTTTCATTATTGCAGAATCATTTAATGCAGTTAGAAACTCTTTCAAACTTTGATGTTTTGCCTACGTGGAAGTGCACTTGTTGGAATAAAACAAAATAAATGGGACGTTTTTTGGCTCCATCAAAACATCCCAAAAAACCTGAATCAAGTCCATAAAGAAACACAAGCAGTAAGACAGAGCAGAGAAAATTTGACAGTCAAAGGGAAATACAGGAATATTATTACTTGTCTTGTCTTCCTCATCCCTGAGTCTTGTTTCAGGTCCTCCTCCTGTGGGATTACCTGCTCCTCACTCGTGTCTTTCACTTGTGTCTAATCGTCTCCTCTGTGGACTTAATCTGAGTGCTCCTTAGTTCCTTTGCAGCTCCAGGTATTTAGTGTTCCAGTGAGAGCCTTCTTATGTTCCTGGCTCAGATCTGTTTCCTGGTTTCTGCCTCTGTTCGCTCCTCTTTATCTGCTTAGTTGGGACTGATCATATCTTTCTCTCTCCTCAGTTTCCCAGCATGCCTCAGGAGCAGAGGTGAAGGTGTATGAGGGGGCGGAGTCTGTCCTGCTGCCCTGTCAGGTATCAGCTGATGTTTCCAGGAGCTCCACAGCAGCAGTGTGGGACCGCAAGGACCTCAACATCCCAACAGTCCACGTGCGTCTGCAGAACGGTGATGATCTGGAACAACAAAACAATCGTTACAGCAACCGAACATCAATGAGAGCTGACGCTCTGCAGACTGGAGACCTCAGCCTCACTCTGAGGAACCCTACAGTCTCTGACAGTGGACCCTACACCTGCACCACCCGAAGGTTTGGACGAGATCAGACCAAGATCCATGTGCAGCTGAAGGTCACAGGTCAGTGATGTAGCTAGAGGTCAGAGTCATAGTAAACACTGATGTGAATTCATTAAAATATGTTTTATATGTTTGTGTTGATTACAGAACCTCCTCCTCCAGCCTGGACTAAAGTTCTACCTGGTGTCCTGGTTCCTGTGCTTCTCCTGGCTGCTGGATTTGGTGTCTTCATGTATTATAGATATAAAATTATGAAGAGCAGAAAAGGTGAGTTTATGACTGTGTGTTATTGCATCACACCATGACATGTACTTACAGAGTTAGGAGGGCTCAAAAAGTTGGAAAATAACAAAAATGAAATAAGGGTCAATTCCTGACCCCAGCCTGTGTACTCCACGGGCTTACAGACTTTTCATGGCTTTATTAGATATACTCAGGTGATACTCTGACCAGGTGATTCTGAGGGGACAGGTAGAAACTTTCGTCAGATCTGGCTGACTTTCAGAAGTTGACTAATGTAAATGACAGCATGAAACTATTAATTTATTATACGCAGTGCTAATGTTTGTAAACAAAAAAGAAACTCTGAGATGTAAACATGAATTGATTATTGCTGAGTTCTGTCAGTGAACGGAGCATTTATACACAGAGAGGAGGGCGATGGTTCAACAATGATGTGAGTGTGTCGTCTGCTCTAAGGAACTATGGCAGAAACATGTGGAGCTCTGATCAAACATTAAGGCTGAAGACTCAGTGAGAAGCTGCTTCAGGGACCAAAGATTACTTTTATGGAATAATCCCGTGCCAGTGATATGCTGGTGTTGTGCCAAAAAGTGATCCTGATGTTTCTGTGTGCTTTTATGTGTAAAGTTGTGGCTCATATTGTTAAATAAAGTGCAGTCAGTGTGATCTGTGAAGGGCTTATATATGACATGAAGAAATAACCTGTTTTTCAAGAATCTTTAGAAGTCTGCAGACTCATAGAAACATGAGAAATACTTTTTGGCACAACAGTCACATGTTCAACAGATTCCAGCCGAATACTGCAGTATTTTTTTATTTATGGGTACAAAACTGCATATGCTGACAGGTAGGAGAGTGAACAGGGGTGTTAATGTTCGGTCTGAATAACTCTAACCTGATGAGTAAATAAAGAAACTACATATTACATAATGTTCTTGTAGAAATTTAAAATATATGAATATAAATATATACATAAAATATATTTAAAAATGAGTTGCTTCTTAAAGCTTTTATGTTTCTGCGTGTTCGTTTATCAAACAGTAATGAGACAAAACGAAGGAATAAGGAGTTCAGTTATTAAGTGTAATGAATCTGGGTCAGAGAGCAGATGCTGTATCCAGTCTGGTACTAAATATGACATGACGTCCTGGCTCCTTCCTCTACAGCTCAGTTTCATAGTCACAGCTTATCGATCTCGGTTACATCATATACAAAACAAAACGTGGAAAGCAGAAGTTCAACAGCTGGGTGCTGAGATGACCTCGGAGTCGAACGTTCCCCAGTGAGAACACCCAGTTCCTGGTGACACCAAACATTGTGTTTAGTTTCTAAGAAGCAGTTTCTCAGTACATATGGTAAGGGCAAACACATACCATGAGTGTGTTTAAAGCTTCATAAAAACCCATTTCCTTCAATCCCCCTTTTGACCTCAGACCTCAGAGGTCAGCTTCCCCAGCCTGACCTGGTGTGGTCAGTCAGGGCTGCACTGAGGTTCAGAGGTATAAGAGGATCTTTGTGAAGACGAATCTTATGGCCTCGACACACGGGGAGCGACGCTCTCCATTCATTTCCTATGGAGCTTGTGCGATGAGGCGACAATCTCTTGCCCTCCTCCAGCTGAGCGACCGGCGACATTCGTGCATGTGAAATTTCGAGCTCGTACACGTAGACGTGCACACGCGACACAACAGAGTTGAAAATGTTCTACTTCTGTCACTGTCGTGTGGCACTAAACCAATCAGCGAGGGTTTCACTGACTGACCAATGAGCGGAGAGTATGCTACACGCTGCAGTCTGCAGCCACTTTCATCATGAAGGAAAGCATCATGTTAGCTGTGTTTGACTTTCCTGTATTATATGACACTTCACACAGTGATTATTGAGGTACACATAAGGGCAGCCGTATGGGAACGTGTTGGTGCCAGGCTTCTTGGAGACGAGTGACGTCAGAGCGCGATTCTCAAAGCTGCCGTCGCCGTCGCGTCCCGTGTGTTCGGTTTCCCCGCAGTGGTGATGCGGCCCGTTTGTCGCTCCCCGTGTGTCGAGCCCATTATATTGTTGTGACTGTAAATTTAGCAACAAAATTAGACAGAGTTTAATAATGTCATATTTATAATGGGTGTACCTACTTTCTGTACTTTATTATGGCATTAAAAACAAAAGGAAAACAAGCTTTAGTCTTTTGTGTGTCAGTGTTGTTGAGTTAAATGGATTAGCATTTAAATTTAATCTTTCCTTCTAGATTCTGCATATGAATTGGCTCACAGAGCAAACAGTACCATATCAGTTATTATCGAGTAGTTTTCCTTTATTTATTATAAATGTGGATTGCATCTCTTCAGGATCAAATCCACAGACGATGAAGCTCTTACTGCAAAAATAAAAGAAATGATCACAGGATCAATGCACAGGTAATCATTCAGTCAGCTTCCAGCACATCGTGCTCATATTCATCAAACTTCATGGATGTTCAGCCCACTGGTCAGCCCCTGATTACTAGAGGTGCCCTCTACACCTCTTAGATAAGAGCTGTTCACACATGGCAGTCATCCTGGTTAGTTTCCTGTGAAATGTCTCAGGTGTGACCTCTCAGGTACCTGTGGGAAAGTCCAGTAAAAAGTTCAAATGTTTCCCTGTTCATCTAACAACACTGTAAGCCTTATGGGTCAGTTATTAAGTTTGGACAAATAACTAAGACGGGACTTCAAAGTGCCCATAAATATTTTAAAGATCTATTTATTCAATGGTTTATTTGCAAATCTTCATTTTGTTTTTTGTGCTGAGAACTATCTTACAGTTTTAATATACAGTAATTTACTAATTAAGTGGATTCAATCCACCCAAAGTGGACCTGTTTTAATGCACCCAGAGTTAATTATGAAATTAAGGAGAAACAAATCTGAAGCTTCTGTCTGTGAGTGTCAGCTGTTCTTCATTACAGCATCTGTTTGTTTTTCTCTCTGTCTGTAAGTAATCATTAGTCAGCATTAATGCCCTTAAATTAACCTTTGACTCACTTTCTATGTAACCTAAAGTGGAACAAAAAGAACACAAACAACAAAACATGGGATAAACCCAACAGATCTAAAGATAATCATTTTTAAGTTCTTCCAGTTTTAAATAACTCCTGGTTAACCTGTGACATACCTGTAACATACCTGTAACATACCTGTAACATACCTGTTCAAATCTGACTCCATTATATGTGAAAATCTGGGCAAATAAAATATCTTAAAAAGGATCAACAATCAAAATCATCTCAAGCCTTCTAGTGGACTGAAATCATGTTTATTGTGTAAGTGTCTGTAAAAAAAGCATAACTATAGCAGATAAAATGGATCCTTATGAACCTCAGGCTGCTCACCTGTGAAGGGGAAAAACGTAAAACCTTGACCTGAAAAAATCAGCAGTTGTTCCCACTTTACCCGTGAAATAAGAGCAGCTTTGACTATTTTTTTGACCCCCTTCAGTGGGGTAGGACTACAAATAAAAATAAAATATTTTGGACGAACTCTTTAATCAAATCTAGGTACTTTTAGGGTCAGGGGTCATACTCACAGCCCTCCTTTGTCGACCTTTAGCTCCGAGCTCACAGCACAGTTGTTGTCTGTGCTCGTCTAACTGAATTCAGGGCGTGTAGAAGAGGAAACAATGGTTAGTGCTGACGAAGCATTAAACAATTTTACTCCTGAAACCACAGAATTCTGACCCCTTAGGGGCGGGCTCATCATAATAAACTCAATTTATATATGATAGATCAATATGCAAATCCTTATGAGTCAGACTACTGAATATAGCATAACTGAAATTGAAATATTCCAATCAATTGTTTCTGTCTGTGAGTTCTTTGACCTTTGACCCTTAAGGGTGTTTTGGTTCTTGGACCCTGTGACTTTGGAGTTTCAGCCTCTTTTTACTCGGAGCCCCTTTTCTACACCCAGTGTCGTCAGTCATTTTGTCAGTCTGTCAGTCAGTCGTCACCACAAACTGCAACAACAATGTTAACAAGGTACCAGCATTTATATTTTCTAACTTTTTTTTAAGGATTTCATTTTTTATTAGAGAAACTCTTTTTCTCTTTAATCTGTATTTCTTCATTTGTCTGTATTCTTTTATTGTCTCTTTGTTCTTTTCTATCTTTTCAGGCTTTTTAAAAGGTTTTAGTTGCTTTTATGGATTTCTGAAGTGAAGATTCTTTTAAAAGAACTATATAACCATAAGCTATCACTTCGTTCCCCATACTGGGAGTGCTAAATCCTACGTGCATTTGACCAACCTTTCTGCACGAGGAGGGCGTTGGTAACCGACAAATGGCAAGTTCACTTCAGGAAAACCAAAGGCCCTCTAAACTTAAGAACCCACTGAGCAGGGCACTCGTTCGGTCCACTGATCAAACGGCCCATGGGCTCCTCACCGTCCGACTCACTTTGCCTATTTTTATAAAGTCTTTTACTCTTTTCTTTTCTTAAACTGATTTTTACTCTTTCAAACTTTTACACCTGTGTGAAATGGCTGGAATTACACCTTCTTCCCGTCTTACCACCAGTGACCACCAATTTGGTACAATTAAATATGCAGATATTTAGAAAGGGTCTCTGCCAACCTTTAGATGGAGATCTCCTGGTCACTGATGGAGTCTGGAAGTCAGTACTATCGCACAGAACCTTGAAGCAGTGATTATCGTTGGCCAAATACACTCCTCATTTCCAAGAAACTCAAAAAACACAAATAAAAACATCTGAAAATCAAAAACGTTCCTGTTCGATCACGACGGGCATCAACATTTTTTTTTCCATGTCTGACAGTCTTCACAGTCGGAATGATGATCCAAATGCACTGATGTACCAAACATATTTGCTTTTACAAGAACAGCTCTATACGTTTTATTTAGGCTATTCTTGTAAATGTATTTTTATTTATTTTATTTATTTTTTGATTTAGTTATTTATGTCACGTCTGACAGGCAACAAGGAAGGGGCAAGAACAAGAGGGGGCAGGGAAAAGGAATAAAGGGGGAAAAGTGGAGACGTAAAGGGAAGAAAGGAAAAAATAATTGATGAATAGTAGATATACACACACACACTCATACATCCATACACACATACATGCACATACACACAATTTTGTTGTTTGCAATAATGTGTGTGTATGCATCTCTGTCAATCAATGTACTCAATAATGGGGGCATGAAACTGCAACCATGCCCCCCGCGATCAAGAGGCCAACTGGGAAGGACCCAGGGGCCCCAGGCCATCCACAGCCCACTAGGAGCTCAGAAGACCTGAGGCCGCACATCCTGATGGCACACCCCAGAGGAAGAAGGAGGGAGACCACAAATGGAGCCCCCCCATGGCCAAAGGCATAAGTCCAGAGAACCAGAGGCCATGAGTAGCCCCACCCCCCATCCCCGTAGGCCGGCACCCCCAGTAAGAGCCAAGCAAGCGACCCCCGAGGCCCCAAGCACCTGAGAAAGGTCCAATACCCGGCAGAGCCCCCCACACACACACAAACACGCCCACACGCCAAAGAGGCCGAAGCCACCCCCAGTTCACAGCCGCCGAGGGAGCATGCCAATTACCATGTCAAGACATCCAGCCATGCACCCCGGGACCCACACCCCAGGGGCGGCAGTGACAATCAGTGAGGATCAGCTCTGGAGCGGTAGGGAGGGATATTTCCCGGCCTCCCCAACCGCGTCCCACAGGTGCCAAGGCTCATTAAGCCATGGACCCAGGCCAGCTGTCAACACATACAAAAACACACACACAGGGAAGCAGCCAGCACAGCCCTGGACAACGAGCCAGTCCCCACCCAAGGCAGGGTGCATGAAACTGGGGTGTGGGAGGACCCGCCCACCCCCTCCTCCCACCCAACATGTTTGGGGTGAAGTGAGTGTATGTAATGAGAAGAATGTGTATGACTGTGTGAAAGCTACAGTGCTATTAAAATTGGAGGAAGAGATGTAATATGAGCACTGAATAACTGCCCCCACAAGGCCCTCAAGGTATAAAACTGAGGAGCAGACAACAGTGAACAGACAAGTGGCACCACCTCAGCAGCACCACCCACTAACCGCTGTGTGACACACCTGCCCCCCAAAGCCCTGTATGTACTATGATGTGTTGTGAACTGTACGATGCAATTAAAAATAAGGAGTGGGACATCATGCAGCACAGCGAGCAGAGCCAAGGAGGTGGCCATACTCAATGCAGCATGAGCCCCCTCCATCAAGAACCTACGTCTGTGTAATGTGATGTATAGCTGAGTGGGAGGAGGGGAAGGGCCAGGATAAATATGGCCGAGGGGCAGAGGACGACCTCCCAGAGGAAGAGGGCCAGCTAACTACTGGCTCACTACACACCCCAGTTCCCTACACCCAACCACAGTGCAGGGAAGGCAGGGCCAGGGCCTGAAGTGGCCACACCCCCAGGACACCACCACACCCACTGCAAACATGACACAAACACACACCCCTACACGTATCCAAAAGCCAACAAATATCACACACACACACACAAACACTCCCTCACCTGAGTGATGCATAAGCTAGTAAGAACTGTGTGTGATATATTTGTTTCCATGTGTAATTCACTTACATCACCTAAAACACAGTTTTGGTGAAGCTGA